>PVJX010008124.1:0-67177 GCA_004027295.1 Dolichotis patagonum
TGTGGCAGGCTGAGATCCCTTCATCTGTGGGGACACAGGTCAGGAGAATGGCATTCTCACTGCTCTCACACAGCAGTGTAGTGGGTGGGTTGACAGCGCTTTTCTTAGACATCAGCCAGCTTTCTGTGAAGATGTCCCCATTGCCAAGCCTGTAGGAGCCCTATTGCAAGCATGGTGAAGGACTCTCCTGAGGGAAGACAGTTCTGTGATGTTTTCCTTAGTACAGATAGAGTAGGTAACCACCGCTTCCCCACCATTCTTGAGCTAGGAAAGCCACATAGAAGAAGAAGTAAAAAGTGAAAGGAAGAAAGTGACTGGATTCAACCAAGAAGTTGTCCATGTAGTGTCACCAAATTCATAGCATATGCTGTGAAGGAACTAATGCCAGGGAAAGGGGTTGGAAGCAGTGTGGCTTCTGCCAGTGTGCAGCTGGCTGTGTCAGTCCTGTGTGCCTTTGTGGAGAGCTACAGTAGATACACTTCTACACATACCCATGGGACTGTTGGAGGCTGTTTGTCACATCTGTGACACCCATAGAAATGTGTTTCTTTACTCAGATTGTTTGTGAATTTATTTTGATTATAAAACCAGGCTCAGAAATGAACCTTTGTTCTTTATAATCTGCTGACCTCTGGGCCCCGATGAATGTTCTAGCGCTTAAGAGCAGTCCCTGTGTACCCTCTTAATGTCAATCTATGCATTTCTTCAGGTGGTGGTTCCTGAGGCTGAGACCAGAGCAGGCCTGATGTTGAAACCCCAGACGTTCCCTCTTACTGTGACCGACAGGCCTGTGATGGATGTGGCCTTTGTGCAGTTCTTGGCATCCGTTTCTGGGAAAGTCTCTTGTTTGGGTAAGATGTTAGTTGAAAGCAAGAACAAGTAGTTGCAAAGAAGTGGGTGGGCGAGGTGGGACTGGGGTGAGTGTTCCTCATCGGGTAGTGTTAAAGGCGAGTGCCATCCTGAGGAGGGGTTTTGATAGTCCATCTGGCACATACCAATAGTTCTGAATTATTGCCCCAGTAGTCGCTGAAACATTTTCCTGCCTGTTTTGGCTTGGGCTCTCAAAAGAGCCCACTCGTTTCTGCACGCCTCCTTCAGGACCAAGTTTCAATCCCCGCTCTTGTTTTGCTAGTGCTGACTGTTAGCCCCCCTGGATGTTTTTAATGAGGCTTAAATATGGCTTCATTAAGAGGCAGTGTAGCACCTGGTAAAGAGCACAGGCTCTGGAACCAGACTCCTGGGGCTTCATCCCCAGCTGTGTGACTGGGTTAAGTTATTTAATCTCCTTGTGCTTTTGAGCCCCTTGTCTAAGATACGGAGATAGTGCCAGTAGCTGCCTCATAGAGTTAGTTGTGAGGATTAAGGGAATTGGTGTGTGTTACCCTGGGAAAAGTACCTGGTGCACATGGGGCTGTCTCAGGCTTTGCTACTGCCGGTGGTGTTACCATTGTGATAAAGAACCCGGGTCTTTGCTGGGTCTCTCACTGTCTCAGCACCTCTGTTCTTTGTTCCTGTTGTTGGTGTTGTGTAAATGCCACCCCCACTCCCTCCTGTCTCAGCATGTTCTCAGTGAGTGTTGCTTTTCCTCTCTTCCCTCCCCTCGGACTAGAACAGGGGTGTGCACTGGGGGCCCTTTCTCTGTTGCCTTCGCTATGTGCCGCTTGCATGGGTGACTGCTTGGAATCTGGTCGGTGCACATTAGCTCTGAAGGAGCCCTGTGGGCTCTGCCGCTCAGGGACTGTAGATGGCAAGCAGCCCTTAGCCCAGAGTCCAGGTGTGTGCTGTGCTCTGGGACTCCATTCATATGAGGCCTCCTGTCTTTCCCCTGCAGATACCTGCGGTGACCTGCTGGTGACCCTGCAGTCCCTGAGCCGCCAGGGTGAGAAGCGCAGCCTCCAGCTCTCGGGCAAAGTCAGCTCCATGACTTTCACATTTGATAGCGTGCTCCCGGGAAAATACAAAAGTAAGGACTGAGAGCAGCACTTCCTAACTGTGTGAGCTTTCGGAACACAGCTCTCAAGCTGTGTCTTACTGGTGTGTGTTTCCTTGCTGACCTCTTCTTTGCCTGGTGACCTTGAATGTACATCATGTAACGTTGGCAGTGATGCAGGACTGACTGCTACCTTGTCCTAGCTGCACATCAAATTTGACTGGCAGTTTGGAGAGGCTGTTGGTATGTAAACCACACCGCTTCTGTGCTGTGGCAAGTTCATTTACTGTTTCCGAGCCTCAGTTTTCTCCTCCTACATCTGTTTTGGAGAAGGCACCCTGATTCGTGCCATGTTATTTCTAGACACCAGAAAGAAATATGACATAATTCCATTCATATGTCTGCCTGTTAGTCCTGTGTACCATTGGCAAGTTACTCCCATCACTGGCAGTTCATTTTCCCCTACCTTCCCAGAAAACCATTTTTGCCTGGACTTGTCCTTTTTCAAAGATCAGCTCAGGGCTGCTGTTAGTGAATAGTTTATAAAGTGGACATCTATATCAGGGAAGGAGAAACTTTTGCACAGGGGCTGACTGCCTGTTTTTATAAAACCATTTCCTTAGACTATAGCTATACCTATTGTTTCTATAGCGATGTGGCTGCTGTTGAGCTTCAGTGGCAGAGTAGAATAGTCAAGGTCCACAATGTCCGTGGCCTCAGACTGCAAGTAAGATGGTGTTGCATGTCTATAGTCTCAGATACTCAGGAAGCTGAGGCAGGAGGATCCTGTGAGCCAGGAACTCAAGGCCAACTTGGGAGACATAGGGACCCCACCTCAAAAAAAGAAAATATCTGAAAATAGTTACCGAAAAAGTCTGCTAACCCCTGGATATCTTATTTGCAGCCTGATCTTTTTGGCCAGCTGGATTTCTTTGTTGGTGATATTCATGGCTAATTTTTCTTAAGCAGTAACTTCTTCTGAGCATTACCAGCTATATGTATGCATATTTATATATGTCCATGTGCACACACACTTTTAAAGTTAGTTAATACGTTGCAGTTTTCCTGGTGGGTGCAGGGGTGCAGTGCTCTGTACCCATGTGTCTGCCGTGTTGGCTTTGCAGTCAGCATCATGCATGAGGATTGGTGCTGGAAGAATAAGAGTCTGGAGGTGGAAGTTCTGGAGGACGATGTGTCAGCAGTGGAGTTCCGGCAGACCGGCTACATGCTGAGATGCTCCCTTTCTCACGCCATCACTCTGGTAGGTGCGGCTTGTGAAGAGTCTCTTGCTTGGAGAAATGCTCAGCTTGTAGAAATTGCCAAGGGAGTTACAATTGTGGTCAAGTCAGAATTCCTTTTCTGCTGCCTGATTTGTTTACCTGTTAGGGAAGGCACAATCATGAAGGATTTGAAATTCCATAGTAGAAAGGTGCTGTATTTAGGGGATTTCCTTGTCTTGGCCTCACATTAAATCAGACAACTTGGGGAGACTGTTGGTTTGTAAACCACATAGCTTTTGTGCTTTGGTAAGTTGATCAACTGTTTCGGAGCCTTAGTTTTCTCCTTTAAGCATGAGATCATACAACCCACTTTGCAGTTGCAGGGAGATTTCTGTGAATCTCTTAGTATTTAACACTTCCTTTTTGTACGCTGTTGTTGATTATTAAGAGACACAGCTGGGTAAATTTCTCCAAAATATTGATTCTAAGGCAGAGAGCAGAGCTGTTCTCTTACTGTTCTCCTAGTGGCCTGATAGTGTGCTAAATGGATTCCAAGAAAGGTAATGTCTGTATAGTTCACTTATGAGTTTTATATAATTTTTTTTTTGTTTTGGTACTGGGGATTGAACTCATGACCTTATGCTTATCAGGCAGGTGCTTAAGCTACTAAACTAAATCCCTGGCCCAATTTTATATAATTTTTGATGGAAAGCAGTGGCAAATGTAATTGTCAGAACCCAGTAAAGAAACCGAGGCAAATGGTAATTAAATGATTGCTTGTGATAGACACGGGAAAAATGGAGTTCCCCATGCCAGTCTGCTGTTCCAACTGCCATAAACACCAAATAAACTGCCCTATTACAGGAAATGGGCTAATTAATACTGAGTTGAAAGCAAGTGACAGGGCTTCCTTTTCATCAATCCTTTAGTGGATTTCTGCTTCCATAGATTAAGATGTTCCTTAACAGTGACCTGGCTCTTACTTCACTTCCTGCCACTCTGCTTGCTCTCAAGGCCTGGTCTTCTCTAGTTGAGTATCAAGCTGCTTCCTCCTCTGGCCTTTGCACATTCTAGCCCCTCTGTCAGGAGGGGTGCGTCCTTTGCAGAATTACAGGCTGTTTGTTTTTTCTCAACTTGCTGCTGAATCACCACTGTTACCCTCTCAGAAGAACACAGCCCTGAGACTAGAATGCTCAAGGACCCTGCATGGTGATCATTCTTCATCCTGTTCCCTGTTTATTTTCTTCTTAGCTCTACTCCTCCTAGCTGAAATCACTAATTTATTTGTTAATGCATTGATTGTCTGATTTCCTGAATTAAAAGGGAAGCCCGCTGAAAACAGGAGTCATGTCAGTGCCTCTCGGGGCCCAGCCTTGTGTCCATCACATAGCAGGTGCTCAATAAATATTAGCTGACTAAATGAAAGGAGCATGTTTGTGTTGGAAGTTTTTGAAGGTTTTTAATTTTCCTGTGGCACCTAACTGCTCAAAATGATTAATGGGCAAAACAGACGACTGGTTTGGAAACAGAAATATTATTAATCATCATGGTGTCTCCGTCTCCCCTACTAAGTCACTGTTTTGGCTCTGGTCCCTCAGGAGTTTTATCAGGATGGAAATGGACCTGAGAATGTGGGGATTTACAACCTCTCCAAAGGCGTCAACCGCTTCTGCCTGTCCAAGCCTGGTAAGTTGGAAGAATTGATGTGCCACAAGTTAGAAAAACTCGGAGGCGGCAAGGATGCTTTTGAAGGCAGTTTTCCTATCTTCATTCTGATTGCATCAGGCTGTCAGGTTGGGTTTTACTCCACACAAACCTGTGGCGGGAACAGTGTTGGAAGCTGTCCCTGGTTTCGTGGCTCTGAGTTGGGCAAAGACCAGGGAACCTTTCACCTTCAGAGGTGTTTGTGAGAAGGCACAGCAGGTGTGGAGCCAGTGACCTCTCCTCAGTCACTTTTCTTTGTTTTTTTTTTTCCATTGTGTAAAATTCACTCACTGATAATGTATAAAATCTGTCACTTTTTTTTATTAGTGCACATAATGATCTTTTTGAAATCAATTATTTCCCACTTTGCTGAAAATTCTTCAGTGTTCTGCTCTCTCTTTTAATTTTATAGAGATACAATTTTCAAGCCATAAAATTCATCCATTTGGGGGTCAGGATTGTGGCTAAGAACACTTACCTGGCATGGGTGAGGCCCTGGGTTTAAAGACCAGCACTCCAAAAAAAGAAAAAAACACTCATGTAGCATATACAATAATTTTTAGTAAAGGTACCAAGTTGAACAGCCATTACTGTGGTCCAGTTTTAGGACATTATTATCACCTCCAGTAAGGTCCTATGTTCCTGTTGACAGCCACTCCCTGCTCCTAGTCCTAGGCAGCCACTAACTTTCTGTCCTGATAGATTTGCCTTTTCTGGACCTTTTGTATAAATAGTTACTGGTATTTAAATGAGATCGTACAATGCTGGTATTTTGTCTGACTCTTTCCATTTTGCATGTTTTGCAGCTTATCCACACTGTAGCATGCATGTTCTTTTTTTTGCCAAATAGTATCTTAGTGGGGAGTCTTATCACATTTCTATGTCTTCATTTACCAGTGGGTAGGTGTTTGGTTTGATTCCATTTTTTGACCATTATGAATAATGTTGCTGTGAAGATTTTTGTACAAGTTTTTGTGTCCATGTTTTTGTTTTCCTTACTTGAATATGAAAATAACCCTATATGAAATTGCTAGATCATATCATATAAATTTATGTGTAATTTTTTGAAAAGCTATCCATTGGCTTCTGAAGAGGCTGTTTGCACCAGCAGCACATAAGGGTTTCTGTTGCTCCAGGTCCTTGCCGACATTTGTTACTGTCTGCTTTGTGTTGATAGTTATCTTGGTAGATGGGAAGTGGCATCTCACTGTGCTTATATGTTGCATTTTCCTGGAGCTATAATTCAGGGACTCCTCTTAGTTTCTTTCGGTTCTCAGAATACAAAATCCTTACCTTGACTTTGAGCTCCCATGTAACATAGCCCTGAATACCACTCTGAACTCCAGCCTCTCTTTGTCTTTTTTGGTGGTACTGAGAACTGAACTGAGGGCTTTCACACTGAGACCTTTTTATTTTTTGAGATGGGGTTTCACTAAGTCACTAAGTTACCCAGGCTGGACCCAGGCTGGACTCAATCTTGTAATCCTCATGCTTCCTCATGGGAAGCGTCCTTTATATGTTACTGGCCAGAGTGTGTCACATGGTCCCTGCTGGCTGCAAAAAGAGTCTAAGTCAGTTGATTTGTTGCCCAAGGCTGGACATTGCCAGCCTGCAGGTAATCACCATCTGTTTTTGAGGAGGAAAGACAGTTTTCTTGGTAACAGAGAACCAGTCAACTTGTGCACAGATGCTCTGTCTTCTCTCTCTGTCACCCTCCTCTGCACCTGCTGTGCCTTCTCACAGTTAGTTCTTGGCTCTGTATTGCTCTCCTAGGAGGAGTTGGTCCTCCAGTGTCCTTTAAGCCTCCCTTGTCTCCCCCGTCACAGCACTCAGTTCTGTTCCCTTAGTAAACATATCCCGGTTGATATGTCAGTGGATGGAATACCTCTGTCTCTGCAGGTGGTTAAGTGCTACGAAGGCAGGACCACACCTGTTTAACCGTCCACTGTGCTGCTTCCAGCATGGCACCTAGTCTGGAACAGGAGCACTGTCAGTATTTGTTGAATAAAAGAACAGCAAAATGGATGGAGAAAGCTATTCCTTTTATTTTTCTGATAAGAACCACACTGTGGCTTGCTCAGAGTAAAGAAAACAGCAGGGTGGTTTGAACTAATCTTGTATCTTGTAGGAAATATGGCCAATCATCATTTAGGGGACTACTTTATACTTTGTTTTTTCTGAAATTGACTATTCCTCTGGCAAATGATGAAACTTGCTCCTGATCTGAGTATCGGTCTATGGGCTCACAGTGTAAAAGTATTTTCTCTGGTTTTATGATTTTTCTGGACTTTCTGCTACTCCCTGCTCCTTTTTAGGAATAATTACAGGAGGGATTCAGTGTGGTTATCTTTTGGGTCTTTAATAGAATCTTTTAAGAAGAAAAATTCTCAGTCTAATTTCGGGGAGGAAAATGTCCTTTCTCTTGCTTTCTCTCTCTCTTTTATCTTATAAATAGTAGGTTGATTTATAACAGCTGTTCTGGATAGTTAAAGTTTGTTTGTATGAGGAGTTATCTAACTCTGAACATACTGTACAGGACAGTTAGAAGTTGTCATAGCAAGAGAAAAACCACAGCTGGCCTGCTGCAGCCAGCACAAAAACAACCAGAGAACAGTAAGGGAAATGTGGGGAGCAAGGTGGGGTTTGTTTATTATAAAGAAAAAACAACTCTTTAGGAATACTACGGAAGAAATATTCTGCACTGGGAGGAAAGGAACCAGGTTGCAAAATTACAAGTGTTTTCACTCCAGCCCTGTCCCCTCCTCCAAGAGCAGAATGTAAAAGGACAGTTGACCAAACAGGCAAGTCTGCGAAATTTCTCTTAGAAATCCTAAAAGTTTTATTAAAATTTAAACTCACTTTTAAAAAACTTGCTAAGTCACAAGGCCTGCTTTAGACGTGCCAGTCTCATCAGAAAATAGCCCTAGTACCCCTTTCTGTCAGTGCTGTGTTCAGGTTGACCAGCCAGCTCACACTTTGAGCCAGGTATGAACAGGTACACATGTAAGGCTCCGGGCCTGCTGGGACTGTGTACTTACCTGTTAACTGTCCCATGTCTGTGGAGGAAAAGTGTGTGTTTTGTTCCTTTTTGCACATGTATGTGTCAGCTTGGTCTGTGCAGGTGGAACTACTGTGAGTTGTGTATTATGGACAGTGCAAAGCTCTTGCTTTTATCAGGCTATGAAGTGGGTGGGTCGTTGGTGAGATGCTATCCCAGGCAGCAAAAGAGATGTCTGCCTGGTTTTTCTGCTCCCGTTATTGGCGATCTGCGATGTGTTTCGAGTTTTGAGGGGCTGATTTTGGATTTAAAATGTTGGAATTGCTTAGTATAATGGACACCATTCTCTAAAAATTACTTTGATTTCCTGTCTATAGGTGTATACAAAGTGACCCCTCGCTCCTGCCACCGATTTGAGCAAGCCTTCTACACCTATGACACGTAAGCCTGGGTATTGACTACTTTGTGGCCTTGTGTGCATTTGGTAGAAGAGGGCGAGTAGTCATCTCGTCAATATTTCTGAGGACAAGGGAACTTTTCTTTCTTTTTTTTCTTCTGGCAGAAGCAAGATTAGGCATTAGAGTAAATTTCTGGTGGTTTTAAGACGCTGTCTTGGTTTTCTTTTCTTTTCTTTTCTTTCCTTTTCCCTTTTCCCTTTTCCCTTTCCCTTTCCCTTTCCCTTTTCTTTTCTTTTCTTTTCTTTCTTTCTTTTTTTTTTTTTTTTGTACCAGGGATCGAACTCATGACCTCATGCTTGCCAGGCAGGCACTTAAGCCACTGAGCTAAATCCCCAGCCCTTCTTTTCTTTTCATTGTCTTTTCCAGACAGGTTCTCACTATGCAGTTCAGGCTGGTCTTGTGCATAATTTGTAGCACAGGCTGGCGTTGTATATGTGCTACCAAAGTGAGCACCCCAAGCTGGCTTTGAATTTGCAGCAATCCTCCTGCTTCAGCATCCTAAATGCTAGGATTACAGGTGTACACCACCATACCCAGCTTGTCTTGGTTACTTTTGTTGCTGGTACAAAATACCTGATACCCGAAATTAAGGAAGGAAAGGTTTATTTAGACCACATTTTTTGGAGGTTTTGGTCCATAATCAGGTAGCTCCAAGGCAGGGTGGCATGGCACAGGGACAGCCATTCATGGTGGCAGCAGGTACCAAAGGCAACAAGAGCAAAAACAGTAGAGCATACCTCCTTCCTTTCCTTATGCCAGCTCCCTTCCCCTGGGCGAGTGCAGCACTCATACCATCAATCCCAGTGCTAGACAATGAACCCATCACAAATGCTAGACTCAGCCACCTACCAAAGGCCTGTCCCCCATGACCACATCAGACTTTAGGGGACATCCAAACACAAACCATAACAGACACTTAGATAAATTACTACAGAAATGGAGGTAGGATTTCCTTCAAAAGAGTTCTGTAAACTCAGAATAGAAGGCCATGTTTGTAAAGTACTTTAATCTCTCTTGAATCTCACAGTCCTCACTGATGGGAATATCTTAGTTCAAATCTTCCATGTTTATACTTTTACAAATGTGTATGGAATTGGAAAGGTAAAGTTTTGGGGTCTAGAGTTACCTTTGGAGAGATGTGTATGGACTTCCAGAGTTAATTCATCCTAAACTAAGAGCTATTACCTGCAGTATATCTCAGGATGGGGACAGTTCCCCTAACAGGTGCTGTGGGTATTCCTTGGAGGATGACTAGGTGGTATTGCTAGTGGATTCTTTCCACTTCTCTGATTTATAGGTCTTCACCCAGTATCTTGACGTTGACAGCCATTCGCCACCATGTCCTTGGAACTATCACCACTGACAAAATGATGGACGTCACTGTGACTATAAAGTAAGACAAGTGTTTCTTGGTAGATCAAGAGTGGGAGGTGGTAGACAAGGCCTGGGGAGTTCTCTAAAAGATTTTTGGAAAATTATTTCCGATTTCTTATCTTTAAGTGTTTGTCCAAATAGCCTTCCCTCTCTTATATCTATACAATACAGCCATAAATTCACAGCAGCCTGGATCTCTTTTATGATTAAAGAATTAACTGTGGGTGAGGAAGAGCCTTCTGACAGTTTGATTCTGTTTCTGTGTGAACTCTTTATACTTTTTTGCTAAGGGAAAAATATCTCTGGGGTTTGCTCATTGTATTGCAAGTGTTCTAACAAATTTTTTAAAAATTGTCTATTTTCCACTATACCTTTTCTTGGATGCTTTGAAATAGAAATGGCACCTGACGTAAGAAGGGTTGGGAGAGAGAAAGTGTTTGAAGGCAGTCCCTTGCTGTGGGTCATGTTCATGTGCATATTGCTTCTGAGCAGATTTTCTGGGGTATGGTGAGGTCTTCTGGCACCCTAATTTTCTTGAGAGATCAGAGAGTTTTGGTAGCATGACCATTTTTGTTGAACAGAATGCAATGCTGAGTAACTTGCTCCCTCCTTGCTCTTGTTACAGCTTCCTTTCCAGCTGTCCTTCCATCTTCATGCACCACTTCTTTGTCCCTGTCATGAATGCAGGGAGTACTATTGGGAGCCTTCAGGGTGGTTAGGTGCTTAGGTGCCCCTGCCCCTGCCCTCATGGAGTTTACTGTCTCCTATGGAGGCAGACACAGAACTGGAAATTCACAGTTATGCTGAGAACTTTGAATTTGACCTTGTGCTGAGAGCATGCAGGAGGTGTAGGTTGGTAGGGACCTTGTTGAAGGTCTTTGTTCCGTGGATCCCACTGACATGTTTTAAATACAAGGGTGACTTCTTGCTCCAAAAAGATCCCCCTGGCTGCTGAGTAGAAAGCAGAAGAGGCCCAGCAGTGGGGATCAGCTGAGGTGGGGCTGGGAAGGATGCAGAATCAAGTGAGAGGTGCCATGGCCTCCTCCGTCCTCGCCTGTCTAGCCAGGCTCTCAGCAAAGCCAGTGGAGTGCAGAGCAGCGTGTTGGTCAGAGAGAGGTTGAAGAGGACGAGTTGATAGGATGTGGCCATAGAAGGCCCTTGGGCTCGGGGAGGGAGAAAAGTTGGGTTTCTGACTAAAGCCTGTGCTTTCTGACTGAAGGCACTAGGTTGATCGGGAGGCAGGTTTTTGAGGGGAGAAGGATTTGTTGAGTGTCCTTATTGGGCCCAGCATGGTGTCTGCCGCTGGACCAGTGTCATGTGCTGTGTCCCTGCTTGGAAAGCATGAGTTAATGTATGGCCAGCAAGCCGTGTTCTTCCCAGTGCTGACTCCATGTTGCCTTGTTTTCATCTTCTCTGAGTTAATTTTGGCAACTTCAGGAAGGTCTTTCTTCCATGTTCCTGTGCTGGGGGTTGTAGGAAATGTGACTTGTGGCTGGACACAAGGGCTCCTCTTGGAACCCTTTTGGGTATCCTGTCCTTAGCAGGGCAACCCAGACTGTTGGTTGTTGCTCTTCACAGATGTCCTCTATAGTGTTACCTCCTCAGAGGAGGTAGCTCCATTTTCTTAGCTGTTACTTGGTTCTTTGTCTCTCACACCCTGTATCTAGCCAGCTCCTCAGCAAACCCTTGACTTTATATCCTAACACAACTCCCTCATACTGTGGTACAGTTCACCGCAGTGACTTGCCTGGATTTTGTTTCATGTCTGACCTCCCTGATCCAGAGTTGCCTCATGACATTGTGTCGTTCCTCTGTGTTGGAAACCAAATCCTTTTTCTACTAAAGTCTCAGTGGCTTCCCATCCCACCCAGAGTAAATCCAAGGTTCCACCCCACCCCTCATCTAAAGCAGCCTTCCTGACTCTCTGTTCTTACATGCTGTGGTACCTTTCTTCCATTGTGCTTACTATTACCCTCTGATATTTTTCTGGTTATCACCCGCCCTTCACACTAGAAAGTGAATCCCTGGGGTCAAGGATGTTGTCAGTTTCCTTGAGTGCTGTGTCCTCTGTAATAAAGAAGTCCCTGGTTCTCTCACTCAGTGGATTCTCGGTATAGGTGGACTGAGAAGGTAAAAGTGTTGGGCAGAGACAGCCCTGGGCTGCATGGAGCAGGCACATTCTCATTGGCTCATCATAAAGTCAAGGGTATTCTTTCTAGCTCCGATCTACTGCAGACCTGAGGAGTTGTTTTTATTTTTTGTTAAACTATAAGTGTTTTTAAAACAGAGGACTATTCTGTCATTATAAGGTTTTCAGTTTTTACTTGAGTCACTGCATGTAGAAATGTCAAATTCTCACTGACTATAAGGATGTGCAGCTGAATCATATGGGCTGTCCCTGCCTCTTCCAGGTCATCCATTGACAGTGAGCCAGCCTTGGTCTTGGGTCCTCTGAAGTCTGCCCAGGAACTGCGGAGAGAGCAGCAGCTGGCAGAGATTGAGACCCGAAGGCAGGAGAGGGAAAAGAATGGCAACGAAGAGGGTGGGGAAGCAAGGACCAAGCCGCCTGGGCAAGAGATGGTGGATGAGTTGCAAGGCCCCTTCTCATACGATTTCTCCTATTGGGCCCGGTAAGTGGTCTTACGCTTTTCTTTGCAGCACCCTCCGTTCTGCAGGGACGGAACCGCCTAAACTGAAGTGTTCTGACCTTTTAGATCTGGAGAGAAAATCACTGTTACCCCCTCATCTAAGGAGCTGCTCTTCTATCCCCCTTCCATGGAAGCTGTGGTCAGCGGAGGTATGTGTCCACTCTGTGAGCAAGTGTCACTCCTTTGTACTTCCTTCTGCACTGAAAGACTGTTGTTACGGTGCAGCTGTGTCTATAAGCTTCTTAAAACACTCTTTGCACTTGGATGTTACTGTTTGATGAAGTGATGGATCAATGAATTGTAACCTGTGGCTGCAGTTGAAGTAGTCTTTTCTAGAAGGGATTTGGTTTCCTTGATATAGATTAAAGCAAATCCACCAAATGCTAAAATTCTCAATTGGTCTTTATATGTCTGCGCTGTTTATGAACTTTCTGTTCTTTGGCAGGGTGTGATAGTAATTTTTGGGAATGATTGCAATCGATGGCTCATGGAATTTGTGTGTGTGTCACTGGGAGTGTGTGTGTGTGTGTGTGTGTGTTACTGGAAGTTGAAGCCAAGCAAGTGCTGCACCACTCAGCTATACCTCCAGTCTACCTTTTCCAGTCTTAAGCGTTTGTTAGATTGTAGGCATTTGTGTGATTCTTGTTTGGGAGTTTGGCATGTTGGAAGCAAGCTACCTGGTGGGTGTCTTAACCATTGGGTTGGAAGGTGGAGCAACACTGCTCTGTCTGTGGCTCCAGGGCTTCTTCTCTTATCTGTGGCCTTGTAAGAACCAAAGCTGAGGTGTAGTGAACACCTACCCTGTTTTAGGTCTTCTGTTAAGGTCCTCGGCAGCTGAACAAGGCCTTTTAGGAATGGAGAGAGGTCTCTGATGCGTGTGGGGCACTGACCTCCTTTGCATCTAGCTTCTCATATCTAATGTCTCAGTTCCAGGTCCTCCTTTTAGGGGAAACTCCAAATTAGCCACCTCCCTCCGTTTGCAGCTCAGTCCCATGGTTATGACTATTTTTCCCTTTCTAGAAAGCTGCCCTGGGAAGCTGATAGAGATCCACGGAAAGGCAGGCTTATTCCTTGAAGGCCAGATCCACCCAGAGTTGGAAGGAGTCGAGATTGTTATCAGTGAGAAGGGGGCAAGTTCACCCCTGATCACAGTCTTTACTGATGACAAAGGCGCCTACAGGTAAGGCTCTGAGTAAGGAACTGGTACTTGGGGGCCAATGGGACCCCCTTGAAGAAGCTGGGAACCTAGGCTTCCTGGGGGAAGTCCATGCTTTCTCCAGGATTGGAAGCAGAGCAGTTAGTAGCATTTTGCTTTTTGTCACTCAGTGTTGGCCCCCTGCACAGTGACCTGGAGTACACTGTGACCTCGCAGAAAGAGGGCTACGTGTTGACTGCGGTGGAGGGAACTATTGGAGACTTTAAGGCTTATGCCTTGGCTGGTGTAAGCTTCGAGGTAACCCTGCATTTTCAGAAGCATACTTCACTGGGGTGTAATGAACATATGAAAGCTGCACAAAAACTGTCTAGTTCACAGTTTCTACATATGACTATACCATAGCAATACCATCACCATCAAAATAGCACAACCATCACATCTGTAGGTTTCTCCAGGCTGTGGTAGTGCCCCTCTGCTGATGTCACCTGCTGTCAGCCTCTCCTGGTTAGTTTGCTTTATTTAGGGTTTTTATAAATGGAATTTTGCATAATATACTTGTCTTTGATCTGGCTTCTTTAACTCAGCATGGTGTGGAGAAATGTCAACTTTCACATGGTCATGTACATTCCAGGAAGCATTTTAAGCCATCATCCTTAACTGTTCTGTATGGAAGGCTGCAGAATGTTCCTGTGGTTGTGTCTGATGTCTGTCTCTTGTCAGCTAGTCTTGCTAGGGAAGAAACATGCTGCGTATTGTACACAGTGGGTCTGGAAATCTTCAAGTGTGAATATTTATAAGCTACCAGTGAAAAGAAAAGAACGACACCTTATATCACATGAAAATTTATGATCTGATGTTGCTGAATATATTTTAAACCAGACTAAAAGATGTTCAGACTGGGTAGAACTGTCTGTACCATAAGTCGTATCTCCAGCCTACCAGGAACTCCTAAAATCAATGAGAAAAAGACCACCCCATAGGAAAAAAGATCATGAGCAAAGGATGTGGATAGGTGCTTCATGGGAGTAATGCAGTGATTAACGAGTGTCGAAGACACGCTGGGCTTCAGTGTCATTGAGGAGTTGCCAAGGAGGGTATCAGCGGGACACTGTTTGGGGTGAGATATGCAGTAATTAAGTCCATGTCCATATTTTTGGTGAGTGTATGTCTTTCCATGCATAGGAATTTATGTGGCTGAAGTACTACAGCCTCTTAGAAATATGATTCAATAGTATCTTTCTGAATTTAGAGTGCAGTGATCTAAGAATTCCTAGGGATTGATTGCTCAGGAAAACAGAAAAATGTAAGTATGGAAGCGTATGTTGGGAGACATTCAGGTTGTCTCTTCTTTCGCACTGCCAGAATAGGCAGCCTGCTGGGGGTTGCCAACCCCTACGTTAGTGTGTTTAGCAGTGGTTTAGACACAGCAAGGCAGAGCTGTATGCTGGTAGGAGCAGAGAGCTAGGCGCAGTTGTTGAGGGAGAGAGCATGTGTATCATGCCGTTTTTTGTTTCGTCTCCTTCCTCTCGGTAAATTTGCCAATATATCAACATTCATAACCCTGATGAAATTTGTGTGAGTGAGTTGTGGAAGGTTTCATAGCAATTTGCTAACATTAGTTACCCGTGAGAAAGAATGATACTACTCCCTACCTCCATGAATAAAAGACAGGAGTAGGCTGGGGTATAGCACCACCCAAAACAAAAACTCCAGTAATTTCCTAGTCTTTGAAATGTCTTTTGAGGCTGACATCACTCTGCTCTCACTTTCTCATCCCCAGATAAAAGCTGAAGATGACCAACCTCTCCCTGGGGTCCTCTTATCCCTCAGTGGTGGTATGTTTCGTTCCAACCTCTTAACTCAAGACAACGGCATCCTGACGTTCTCAAACCTGGTAATGTATCCGTAATTTATTGCCTTCCTGCCTTCCCCTAGAGGTAGCCGGGACAGACTGAGGCGTGACTTTTGTTTTATTTGACACAGTGAGAACAGAAGGCCACCATGGAGTGGTTTAAATGTCTTAGGGGACCACATCTAGTTAATATGGCTCTTGCTGGAACTTCCCGCTGCTGATTCATGTTCCTTTCCACACTGTTGTTTTCTGGTTACCCACTTGTCAGCACAGGAGTGTAATTAATTGCCCAGGCCATGCTGTCCCTTTGTCTAACTGTGGGATCCCGTTGTTTGTAATGTTGAGTCCCTGACTGTGGTTAGTGTGTTTCCTCTGCGAAGAATATTGTGCATGGTGGGAGAATGGCACTTATTATACATTGAGGACATTGTCTGAGACCCTGGCTGGTGGGGATTGAGGCTGTGTGTTTTCACTGGCCGTTGTGTCAGTCACAGGTATGGGGGGATTGTCTTTAGAGTGATGTGCACCCCACCTCAGCTCATCTCTTTCTGCTTACTTGCTGAATCATACCAAGCCAGTTTGTTCATTCACAGAATTTCAGTCTGACTTCTGCCTCACATATTTGCTGCAGGCATGTTGTCATGTCAGCTGCCATTGCTAGAGTTGTGCTGTATTTGCCTGGATGCTTCTGGAAGCATTCATGGTAGAGAAGGGGTTACCATTTCTCTGTCTGGGAAGCCCTGAGCTCTGGTGGCATGATTGGGTGTGTTGTGACTTTCAGCCGTGCTAACATGGCCTCTGGGCTTGCGTGTGCTCGTCCTGCAGAGTCCTGGCCAGTACTACTTCAAGCCCATGATGAAGGAGTTCCGGTTTGAGCCATCCTCACAGATGATTGAGGTGCAGGAGGGACAGAACCTGAGGATCACTATCACTGGTTACCGGACAGCCTACAGGTGGGCACCTTTTTCTCTGCTTCCACTCTGGGTTGGTGGTGAGTAAGACTGAGGCTCTCTTATCCAGAAGTGCACCCCAGGCTTCACACTGAGGTGATTTTGTAGGAAGGGAGTCGTGAGGTATGGGGTCAGAATTTTGCCTATCGCTGTCTCAGCCTGGCGCTCGGTCAGGAGCTTCCTATTGTGAGCCTGACCACAGTGAACCCGTTGAGTTGCTAAACTGTCTCATTTTTAAAAAAAATTTTAAGCTTGATTAAATTTTGAAATGCATTCGCTTGGGTATGACTTTAGAATATTGAAAACTGCACACAGTGTAAAGTTTCCTCTTGTCCTGTCTCTCAACCCATCTACATCCCCTCCCTGGAGGCATCCAGTGTTGCTAGCTTTCCTGGATACTTCTGGAGGCAGGGCATACAAGTATTGCTACAGATAGATAGGTGCTAGCCATGCACAGACGGGCAGATAGATACCTTCAGGCCTCTATGTATATGTACATGTATGTGTATGTGGTGTGCATGTGTATACATACATACAAAAGCACTATAGATGAGGATTCATCAGAAAGTCTGGTTTACAAAAATGGACCATTTCCAAGGAAATGAAAAGTCCTTTTGAATTAATTTCATATTAATGAATGCTTCATCATTTAAAGATTAGCAAGAATATAAAGTTTTACCTTTTAAGTTAGAATTTTCTGGAGAATCCCTCAGAATATATATGAAAAGCAGTTGAAACAGCTTATCCTGCAGGCAGGAAGTCTGAATTTGGATGTGGCCCAGGTCCCTGGGGTGATCCCTGATGAGCAGGAGCAGATTTGTGCTATAACTGGGAACATAGGATACTTTGCCTGCAGTCCTCTGTGTGCTTTGGAAAACCCCGGGAGTACCACGTTTCCTTTCTTCTCTTGTCATACCAGTTGCTATGGCACCGTGTCTTCTCTGAATGGGGAACCAGAGCAGGGTGTTGCAGTAGAAGCTGTGGGGCAGAAGGACTGTAGCATTTATGGAGAGGATACGGTGACAGATGAAGAGGGCAAGTTCCGGCTACGTGGATTGCTGGTAAGACTTTGACGGTGTTTTTTGAGTGGATTTCATCATACAGAGAAAAACATGGGTGCAGAGGTGTTTTGTAGTATCCCTAAGACTGCCAGGAGAGGCATAGGCCAGAGGACTGGGGTACTCCGGAGCCCTCTGAGACCTCCCTTGGCTGGTGCTGAGGAGGCTGCAAGCTGACTGCCTTTCCTGCAGCTTTGCTCAGGGTAATGTCAGAGGAGGACGGGTCCTGGGCACCTTACAGTTGGCTCTCTTAGCTGGGCCTCCCCTCCCCTTGATGACTGGCCCTTCATTCACCTCAGTCTCCTGGTTGCAAAAGAGAATTGTAGTCACCATCTCTGTTCTTCCCAACATGCTGCTGGCCCAGCCATGTTCTTCTAGGCTGCCAGGCTTAACACAGTTCATTTAATTTAACTGAGCATTGCAGTCGATTCCCACTGTACTGCATGCTTTCCTACAACCTCCTCCTCCCTCACAGGCGTTTAATTCTGTAACGTTTTTTCAGTAGTTTTTGGAGTTGGTCCCTGCTGGCAGTGTACACCTTCCATGTAAAGGTGATAGATGGTGATGGAAAGTCTTCTGATGAGTCTCCTGAAGGGTTTTGGGTTGAGGTGAACATTCTTCCAGAGGATGGCAACCTGGAGATGCCTTGCTGAAGATTTCCTAGGGACTTTGACCACAATTAGGATGAGCTTTTGGGCCCATTTGTTCATTCGACCTTGTTGATCAGTGTTCTTGTCAAGCCATCTAGGTCTTCTAAAATCTGCAGGTGAATTCCTGAGACATCTGGCCATGGGGTCAGGAATCAGGGCCGGTTATGATCAGAGTGGCTGCCCCAATAGGCCTCTGACTGGCCCAGGTACTGGAGTAGGCAGGCCTAGTCCTGCCAGTTCCAGTGGCACTGTCTTCTTTCATTTAAAATGGGCTCTTAAGACTCTTCCTTTTGGTGTAAATAGTTGCCAGCCCTAATCGAGTACGTTATTGGTGATCATACATTTGATTGTTCTTATCATGTATTTTGTTTTCAGTGATAGCTGTGTGGTGTTTGTAGAAGTCCCATGTGCTTGTTACAGAATCTAAGCAGCATATAGGCACCTGTCCCCGTTGCTATCCCTCACTCCTCCAGAACATGGTCCCGATTAGTGTGTCTCAAACTCTGCCCCTCGTGCTGCTCTGCTTGCATAAGGCAATGATAAGTGTATGCATAATTATAGAAGTCCCGAATCTTGTTATCTGCTCTCTATACTAGTTCAGAACAATGATTTTTTTTTTGGTAAACATAATATGCCTATAAATTTAAGCAATAAAATAAATATAAACAAGATTTGTTTTTTTTAAGTAAAAGCTTCAGATCCTGCTTCCTAGAGATAATATCCTTTGTAGCATTTTGGAGTATCATTCCAGATGTCACCTGATGCATATATACCCAGAGGGCAGAGTGGGATAGTGAGGAAAAAAATGTTGAGACGAGTCAGAGCATGTTATGCATATAGTCTTGAAATAAGCCACATATAGTTCTCCTTGGGTAGAAGAAAATGAAATGGAATTAGGCTTGAAGGAGTGACAGGATGTCAGATGTGTGTCACCAGGGTGCTTTTTCAGGGGACTCCTGAGAAGGTAGACAGACCACACAGGGAAATGAAGAAGCAGAAATGTTCCCAGTTTAGGTCAGGTGTGGCAGCCAAGCCCCTTCTCGAGAGATGACACTGGTGTCCTTGCAGCCAGGGTGTGTGTACCATGTGCAGTTGAAGGCAGAAGGCAATGACCACATTGAACGGGCGCTGCCCCACCATCGCGTGATCGAGGTAAGGTGCGCCCTGGCCTGGCTGCTTCCTTGGTCAGCATTCCCGCCCTCCATTTTCCTCTGGCTGTCTGCCTTGCATCTGTGGTAGAAGGGACGTCACAGCCTGTTCTGTGGTGTCCTATGTAGGACTCAAAGAATAGTGCTGCTGTCCTGCGAGCAGCAAAGAAGCCAGTGGCTGTATCCTCCCTCCTCACTTTGCAAGTTGAGGTAATGAAACAGAGGTGATCTCAGATCAAAGATGTGGCAATGGGGCCACCCTGAGTTCTAGGTTCCAGATGATGTTTTTCCCCTTTGAGGGGACTGATTGTTGACATTCAGGATCATGACCCAAATAGGTAGCCCTGCATCTCACAAGGAGGGGCCCAGACATCACTTGTAATGCTTTTCTCTCCTGGAATAGCTCACTGGCTAGATTGGAGGGCTTGGGTGTGATGATACCAGCTGCCTCTTGCAAGGTTTATTTAGGTGGTTTCATTAGGTATGAAACTTTTGAGGCATTCAGAGGAAGGGTGGTGGGCTAATGAAGACTTTTTGGCCTAGGAACTGAATTTATGGTGTCAGATGACTGCATCTCACATCACAAAGTTTTACAGTTTCACACTTCCCTGCTCTCGTGGCTTAAGCCAGGTCACAGCAGTGATGCAGACTGTGGCTGGGCAGGTGTGGAGAAGAGAGCCCTCTGGGGTCGCACAAACCCCATCCAGAGGAGGTCACCCTGACTGCCCCTAACCCCCACAAACAGGCTTATCTTTTTTCAAGAGAAACTGAACAGTTTGGCTTTGTGGTGAATTTTTTCTTTTTAAATGTTGGCAGGTAATTAAAACTTAGAAGATAAGTACTGTGCTCATCAAACGCAGTATGCCTGGGGCCAATGGCGACCATTGCCGTCATTGTGTGACCTTGCTCTTGGTCTGCTTCAGAGACCTCGCCTCCTCACTGTAGGAAGTGTAGGCCGCTATGGTACAGCTCTCCAGCTGCCTGACAGCACAGTGGTTCTCCCTCCTGACCTTCATTGCAGTGTTCCTTGTCTCCCTTTAGGTTGGGAATAATGACATCGATGACATAAACATCATAGTTTTCCGGCAGATTAACCAATTTGATTTAAGTGGGAATGTGATCACTTCCTCTGAGTATCTTCCTACATTATGGGTAAGACCAACTCTTTAAGATTCAAATGGAATGTTCTCTTCAGCTTTGAGATAAGTGAGAACTGGATATTTGTGCTACTCTAGTGTTTGCTTTAGCTGAGGGAGTTTGAGTGCCTGTTATTGGGGGAAACACCTTCCAGCTTCAGGGAACTGTCATTTTATGTTCGGAAGATCGTGGAGAAGCCTGGTGAGTGATCAGTGCAATCCTGAGTCTAAAGTGGGAAGATAGTTTTAAGGCAGAGTGCCTCATTCCTTTCTAGTTTTTAGCTTTGGAGGTGGTGGGCAGAGGACTTGGGAGTCCAGCAGTCCAATCTCTCTTGTCACTGGTAGTTACTTGCTTGCACCTCAGCCAGTTATTCCATTTCTATGTGCCTCAGTTTCTATCTCTTTGGAACCAGGAATTTGGACCCAGTGCCCTCTAAGGCCTCTTTCATGTCTAACAAAATTTCCTTATCTACAATGAACAAGAAACTTTTTTATACAATGCCCTGTGACCCCTTGGGAGATGTCATCATTTCTCAGTTTTCCAGAAAAAAGCTTACAATTATTTGAAAAAATCTGATTTTAAATAGCCAATGAATTTAGATTCATTTAAAACCCCAGACAGATAAGCCAGGCCTGGTAGTGCGTGCCTATAATCCCAGCACTTGGGAGGCTGAGGCAGGAGAATCCTTGTGAGTCTGAGACCAGCCTGGACTACAAAGTGAGCTCAAGGCCAGCCTGAACTGCATAGTGAGACCCTGTCTCAAAAAGACAATCAGTCAATAAAATAAACCCCCAGATAGGACAAAAGAGCACATATGTGGAAATGAATGTGACCCATAGGCCCCCAGCCTGTGACTTGTTTTAGGAACCCCTCTCCCCACCCCTTCTTGACTTGTGCAGGACAGAGAACAGTGCCAGAGGGAGCTGGAGGTGGTCTCTGATCTGGACCCCTCACAGCCTTGATGACAGCCAGTACTGTGTCCCTCCCTTTATGAGGGCCCATTTGTGTGAGGTAATGAGAAAGGGAATACACCAGGAGAGAGAGGCCAGAAATGAAGCTCTAACACGCTTCTGGAAGCTATTACCTGGAGAACTAAAGTCAGTGGCATGGGCTTTGAGTTTAACAAAGCTTATGGAGTTCAGGTCACATGATATGACAAGTTCAAGGTGGGCAAGACCCTCCATGAGTGGGTTGAGTCCCAGCTCCGCGCCCCACCCTCCTTACAAGCTCCTGAGGTGACTTTGGTGCTTGAGTCTGGAGGGGGGGTAATAAGGATGCATCAGAATTGGTGTTGTTGTATGCGTGACATATGCGTCAAGGGTAACTAACAAACAGTTATTTTTAGTATTATCATAGTAACCATAATTGTCACCATTTTGACCAATACATAGGTGGTCAGAACTTGTTCTAGAATCTTAGGTTCCTATGTGTGGCATGAACCCAGCATCTTGTGACGGAGGAATCCGTATAGTCTATCAGGAGAGGATGGCTTCTTTTTCACATAGCCATGTTTCCAAAGACCCTTCCCCCAGACATGCGATGTGCTGAGGATGTCTGAAATGTTTACCATGTTTCACTTTCAAAAGTGCAGGCTGCTTTGTTTCTGCTCTCCAGGTGAAGCTTTACAAAAGTGAGAACCTGGACAACCCCATCCAGACGGTGTCCCTCGGACAGTCCCTTTTCTTCCACTTCCCGCCACTGCTCAGGGATGGTGAGGTAAGGCCCACACTTGGGACTCACGGCACCTTTATGTCACCTTTACTTTCTCCACGCCATCACTTAGGGTAGGAAATGCTGTTCTGTAGTCTCCCTAAAAGTCTTTCTGTAGAAAGGTGCTCTTGGGATTAGAGGCAGATGGGCTGTAGGGTTACTCTTCCTCAATTGTTTTTCAGTATTTTTTCTCAGTAATACAGGGTGGAGAAAGGCTGGCATTGTTCATATTATTCCGAAATAACACTGTTCACGTTTTGATCAGTATCCTATAAGCCTTTTTTTTAATGAGTGTGTATGTATGAATATTAAAAAATTACTGTACTAATAATAACTTTGTAATATGTGCTTTTCAGTGAAGAGTATATCATAAATCTATTTGTCATCATTAACTCTTTTCTTTCTGTCTGTCTGTCTTTCTGTCTTTCTTTCTTTCTTTCTTTTCTTTCTTTTCTTTCTTCTCTTTCTTTTGTACTGGGGATTGATCCAAGGCCTTGCACATGCTGGGCAAGGGCTCTTCCACACAGCTACGTTCCTAGCCCTTTTTAAAACAACTTTGTTTTGAGACAGGGCTTTATTAAGTTGGTTAGGCTGCCCTTAAATTGGGGTCCTCCTGTGTCAGGCCTCCTGACAGAAAAGAGTACAGGCTTATGCTGCCACACTCTTGTGTAACATGATTTTTAATGGCTGCTCAGTAGTATGTAGTATAAGAAATACCATAATTAATTAAACGAGGGCCTTAATGTTGGACGTCACTATTAGTTCTCTGAACATAATATCACTTTCTTTCCTGTCCTGTAATGTTTCTGCTGCAAAATCCACGGATAGTCTTATAAGGGGGCACCTCTTGAAAGTGACAAGTCTTACTGTTATTTTTTTGTTTTGTGCCTTTGGAGACTGAACCCAGAACCTCATGCATGCTGGGGAAGGGTGGTGGCATGGAGCTCATAAAATTCTCTTTTCTTTTCTTTTTTGACAATTAAATAGTACATTATATCATGTAGTTTCCACTAGTGCGATGTCCTTTGGGCTTCTTGGATCTGTGTGTCCATCTCCCACCCCAGAGTTGGACAGCTTTTGGCCAGTATTTTGGACATTTACAGAGTATAAAGTGTTTATTGTTAACTCTAATTGGACAGAGCCCACTATTGTGGCTTTGAGGGGCAAACTTTGCAGAGAACCTGATTTTTTTCCAGTGGTTTCTGCCTGGTGATGGCCGTTTTGCACCTGTGGTGTGATGTTGCCCCTCTTGGCATCTTGTTACCTGCATGGGGATGACACATTTTGTCTGTTCTCTGTAAAATAATGCAACAAGTTGTTGTGAAATTTTTGGGTTCTTTTCCCACATCTCTTGGTGATGTTGCTTTTGAAATTGACACTTTCCACAGTCATGCAGAAGCATCCTGCTGCTGGGTGAGATAGCATCTGGCTGGCTAAGTGGCCCAGGGCCTTGGGCAAGTTTCTCTTGGCCTCTTCATGCTTCACTGTCTTTATCTGTAAAACGCAGGTGATGGCCCTGATCTTTCTGGGAGAAGAGTGGAGTGGGCCTGGGTCCAGTGCAGCGTGCATGATGCCGGCCCTTGGTTAGGATTCAGTGCACAGGGAAGGCTGTGGCTGTCCTGCCTTTTTAGAACCTAGCAGTTTATAAGCCAGTTAAGCAGTGCTCCTCAGAAGTCAGCCTCAATTGGATGGAAACCATTCTTAGTTTGATTGTGCTTCCCTCATCAGAACCAGCTGGTAAGAACTGTTGTGTTTCATCAAGTCAGATCCTCAAAGGACTACAGTTGTCAGGGCTGAATATGTTCATAAAAAAGTGCCGCTGTCCCTGACAGCATTACCGGAAGACACAGCCTCAGAGCCATCAGGGACCCACTGTGAAGCTAGCCACCTTGGTTTGGATGTACAGACTTGGGAATTTCTTTAAACAATGTGAAGTGTGTTACATCACAGATATATGCCAGGTTTTACTTTTCATTTGCTTTGCCAGAACTGTCTGTTACAAAAATAACTTGTTCTTCTGTGTGCACAGAATTACATTGTGCTTCTGGACTCCACGCTTCCCAGGTCGCAGTATGACTACGTCTTGCCTCAAGTCTCTTTCACTGCAGTGGGCTACCACAAACATATCACCTTGATTTTCAATCCCACGGTAAGGAAGAGGGGGACTTAAAAAAAGAAAATCATGGGTGGCAGGAGAAGGCCCATCCTCCCAGCCTGTGCTCCTGGTGGCAGTCTCGAGGACTCCTGGTGCTGTGTCCTGGTGTGTTTTCCATTCTTGAATCTGCGGTCTGGATTTCCCCAGATGTTTTTCTAGTTTCCCAAGACATCGTGCCTACTGTTGGGAAACTGGTGATGAAGGGTGGAATTGTTCATATCAGTGCTCAGCAGGAATTTGGGGAAAGAGAGATTTACCACCCTCCCATGACTGGTAGCATTCCATCCCTTTATCAGGCGCACCTGATACCCAAACTGCTCACACTCTAGATCCAAATGCCAATTCACAGCATGTATAGAGGACCTAGGAGCATGCAAATGAAGGACAACAGCATGAAAGCTGATTTATTTGACAAATAAATTTCAAGGGAAGAAAACAGGCAGGCGGACAGGATACCTGTAGATTAAAAGAACCTTGCTCAGTTTATCAGCCATTAGCAATACGAGTCCTTACTGGAATCTGTGTCCAACAGACTGTAAATTATAACTGGAAAACAAAACCTGCATGTGTTGTTCACATTCGTGAGATCATTGAGATCAGTGAAGCTCAGTTTGCAGGAGGCTGAACAGACACATCAGCAATCACAAAAATGGACTCCAGTCAAACTCAGCACTGCTGATTTGAACTCCATAAGTGGTGAGAGTGGAGCCTAAGAATCTGCATTAAAAAACAAAAAGTAGCTTCTTAGCTGTTCTGTTAGTCATTGTTTCTAGGCCTTTTGGTGGGAAGGCTTAAGAATTTTATTTATTTTTGAAAAGATTATTGGAGATAGATCAATGATCAATGTGTTATTCTTCATTCCTTTTTCAAGCAGCACACAACTCCTTTGTATGGATTTACTGTGTACCTTAGTCCTTTCAGGCTGCTAAAAGAAAATACTTTTGACTAGGTGATTTATGAACAATAAACATTTATTCCTCATAGTTATAGAGGTCTGAAAATTCAAAATCAGGTACCAGCAACTTCAGTGTCTGGTGAGGGCTGATGTCTACTTCTTACAGTGCCTCCTAGCTGTGTCCTCACTCACATGGTGGACAGAGAGGAACAAACTCCTAAAGCCTCTTTCATAAGGGTACTGATCCTGTGCATGAAGGCAGTGCCCTCATGAGTTAATCACCTCCCCACAGTGAGGGGAGTGGACCATGAGTATTTAGAACACAGTGCCATAGTATATTAACTAGCCTTCATGTGATGGACATTTGGGCTATTACCAGTTTTCTATTTCATATATCCCTTAAATTGCCTTATAATGCATGCATTTGAGTGTCAGTCTGTCTTGGGAATTGACTTCTAGACATGGAGTTGCTGGGTCAAAGGGCAAAGGTAAGTGCAATTTCAGTTGACACTGTTACTTCCCCTGCAAGAAGGTGCACTATTTTGCATTCATACCAGCAATGATGAGTATCCTTCTCCAGCAGAATCATGTTGTTGAATTGTTAAATTTTTGTAGTCTAATAGATGGGCAGTAGCTACCTAAAGACCTTCCGGAAGATCTGGGACCTTAGCTTTCTATATATATTCAAAGCTTACTCTTAAGAACTTTACTCATTCCCTCTGGATTAAACTCTTAATAAAGTCTTTCACTCTGTAGACAAAGAGTTGCATCTAACACATCAAAATGTACTTAAGGAGCAGTTGTGGATGGCAACTTGCTCTTCTGTGTATGAAAGATTCAGCTGTGGTTCAGTGGCTCCACAGTCATTCTCTAGCCTCAGAATCCTCAGATGCTTAGGCTTCGGAATTGTTGTGGATTTCAGCAAGCTTGAGTAAAATAGATTTATATATTTAACATATTAGAAATTAGAATGTGGATGTTGAAACACAACCCACAAGTTTGTATTCTTTTAGCTAATAGGGTACTGACATATCCTGTAGATTCTGGAAAAGACCACTATGGGCTTGTGAGAGAGTGGAAGTAGAAAAGCACATAATACTTCAGTGTTGTTACAAAAACAGTTTAGCTCATGAATCTCCTGACAGAGGTTTTGCCCATTGCACTAGTTTTCCCATGGTCATTGTGAGAACCAGTTCTCTGAGCCTGTTTTCATCATTATCTGAAGTTTAATTCAGTTGTATCGTTTTGCAGGAAAGTTGGCTAGTTGGGGCATATATATTCATTTATTACTATAGAGGTCTGACATTTTAGAGAATTTAGAGAGATAGCAGTCTCTGTTTCATGTCTGTTTCCATGCATGAATAGTCCAGGGGTCCCATAGTAGTTCCAGGGGCTCAGGCTGTTTTCCCTTGTCACTCTGTTCTAGTAGTTTGCTCTTTGGTAAATTAGTATTTGCGTGAGAGTTATTCTGTCACTTCTGTTTATGCACTATTGGCCAGAATTTAGTTCTGTGGCTGCACCTAGCTGCAAGGGAGGCAGGAAAATATGATTTCTATTCTGGTTGATCCAGATAAAAGTTGGAAGAAAGGGGAGAATAGCAGTCTCAGTTTCACTTCACTTGGTATAATCTTATGGACCAGCTTGTTCATTATCACTGTGTGCCCTGGGTGTGGAACAGTGTATTCTCCACACATCCTTGTGGAATAAACTCCCAGCATGTAGCTGAGACTCAATGAAATGAGAGCCATTTACTTCTCAGCAGCAAGGATTCCTCAGCAGCCAAATCTCATTTCCTTAGTTTGGGTGGTAAGCACATACAGAGAGGAATTCCTCTTTGTGCCTGAGTTTCAGGAGCAAGTAACAAGGGATTGGATAGCAGAGGATTATCTGTATCACTTCAGTTTCATCCTTTGGATAGTGAGTATGTGGATCAAGAGGGATCCTCTGGTGTCATCGGGTAGCCAATTTGGATACTGGGTGGGTCATGGTCATGGATATTGGCAGATAACAGAGAATGAGAGAATTTACCAAGTGGTAATGGTGCTCTGGTTGTTTGCAGAGGAAGCTGCCAGAGCAAGACATCGCACAAGGATCCTACATAGCCCTGCCATTGACATTGCTGGTTCTCCTGGCTGGTTATAACCATGACAAGGTAGGAAAGGCAAAGCCCTTATGGGGAGGCAGAGTTCAAGGAGCAGTCCTCATAGCCACATAAGTGACAGTGAGAGGATGAACAGTGTCACAGAAATTATAGGACTTTAGAAAAGCCCGTAAGATTGTGAAGGGCTCACATTGGCCCCTGGGTCTCCTTTGAAGGGCATAAACTAGTGACATCTGTCCTCATCTGTAAGCATGGAGCATGTGCAAGGATGTGTTGCTTGTGACAGAAGGCCAACCTGTCCTGGCAGCTCTGGCACAGAGGCCTGCCTTCTGAGAACTGGCACCTGCCCATCAGCATGTGGCAGGCACTGGCTATACCTGAAGAAGTGTTGGGTGGGGGCTGTGGCTCAGAGGTACTGTGTTTACTTAGCATGTTCAAGGCCATGGATTCCATCCTCAGCAATGCAAAAGGAGAAAAAAGAAGAGGGGAAGGCTGTTGACAAGTGGAGCCCACTGTCCATCAGGCGGAGGGCTTCTGGCGTCTCTCACACGCACTGTTTCTTTCCAGCTCATTCCCTTGCTGTGGCAGCTTACAAGCCGGCTGCAGGGAGTCCGAGCCCTTGGCCAGGCAGCCTCTGATAACAGCGGCCCTGAGGATGCAAAGAGACAAGCCAAAAAACAGAAGACAAGGCGCACGTGAGGAGGAGGGAGGCAGCTGCAGTCTTCCTTGAGCCAGGCCACAGCCTGGGCCACCAGTGCCGCAGGACGGAGGCACGCATCCAACTAACTGCAGCCCAGTATGGGCCCGTGACCCCTGTCAGAGGGGCGGCCTGTGCCTGTCCCCTTTGTGTGGCCCCATGGTGCAATGCAATGAATGACCCTCCTGTCACTCTGCTGAACACGATTTATTTTCTGAGTTGAAGATAATTTATTATTATTATTTTTGTCAAAGAAATATTTAAGTTGTGCTGGTGGTGTGAGAACGCAATCCTTAGTCTTATGCATTTGTGTGCAAGAAAAGTTCCTGTAAACTTGGTGTTTGGCTCCACAATGAAGTACCTTCTGGATGTATCTTTTCCCTGAATTTCTCTTTGCATTTGAGATCCCTGCTGGAAACTGCAGCAACCTGTATCCACTCCTAGGAGGATCTGTTAGGAGGTCAAAATCAATAAAATTGCCATTTGTTTGTGTTGTAGCTCGTTTCACATGCGTCTCTTGACTGACATTGGTCTGATGCTGGGGTCGCACACCAAGATGCATATAGAGCAGGCAGGAGTCCTGAGCAAAGCAGGCCAGGGAAAGGAAACGTCAGCCCAGCCAGGGTGATATGACAGACGACTGCCATTGGCCCCAGTGATGGAAAAAGGGGGGCTGTGGGGACTTGCAAATTGGAGGCACATACCCTGCCTGAAGGAAGTATAGGTTCTCAGCTGTAGCTCAGTTTCCCACAGGAATGTGTGACCCGTTTTCTAGAAGAGCCAGGAAGACAAAGCTTTATGTGAAACCTTTCAAGTTTTAAGTACTTTTGTTTTTGTGGTATTGGGAATGGAAGCTAGAGCCTTACATATGCTAGGCAAGTGCCTTACCACTAAGCCACACCCTAGCCCAGCATTTTGAAAAATAACACACTTGGCCAAATAGAATTGGTTCTATAGGATGGGTAGGCCTTGAAGGCACTGCCAGGTTGCATGAAGTCAGCGGTGTCATGGCATTTCATCAGCATGCAGTTCATTCTTACTGTGTCCATCCACCCTGTACTAAGTGCTAATTAGAATAAGCCCTGGGCATATAGAGCAGAGTAGAGGACACTCAAGGGAACCAGGAGAGGATGGGCCTCGCTTTGTTTCTCGTTGCATCCCCAGGGCTCGGCATGCTGTGGGTGTTCAGTGAGGAACGAGGGAATGCTCTCACATGGGACTACTGAGGCAGGCTTGTGGCATCTGCTACCCTGGAGCACATGTGCCTTCCTTGGGTAGGGGACACCCCAGGAACTGCAGAGGCTGTGTGAGACTAGGGCTGTCTAGTAGAGGAAGCTCGGGCATGAGGACTTGGAAAAATTTAAATCCCACCTGAGGGTGTAGCAAGGATCCTGGATGGGATGCTTGAGTTGAATTTGCAGTCAGTGGGTGAAGCTAAAAGGTCAAATGTCTTTTGGCCATCACCTCTGACAGCTTGGCTTAGACCCCTATCTCGAGGGCCACCTGGAGAGTACTGTGCTTCAGACCAGTGACTCTTTGGCACAAAAGGCATTTCACGGGATTGCTTTCTGCCATGCCAAGACAATGAGCTGTGTGGGGAATCGAGACACGTGTGAGCCCTAACCCATTTCTAATCCTTACTCCAAGTGGACATCCAGAAACATCGTTTAAATGTTAATGGGGCTTTTTATTGATAAGGGGGCAAAGGTTAAGAGCTTGTGAAAGCCCCAGCTAAATGTCAATGCACTCCATCCACTTCCACATGCTACCATTGAGTGGCAGCCTGGCCCCATTGCTGGCTGCAGGTCACCCTTGGCGTAGGTGCAACTTTGGGTGGCATTTCTCAGTCCACTTGAAAGTTGGGCCTGGCTGTGGTAGTAGTTTTCTGCATTTTCTGGCACTCTGAGAACTGAACTATGACCCTCCTATAGGAAGTAAATATGCCTGTTATTGTGGGAGTTTTGAATGGGGCAAATATGGTATAAGACATTTTATTCATGAAGAATTAAAATAACTATAAAATAGTGGATTCTTAGAGAATGCTGTTACTTGCACTTTTATTGAATTCAAAGCCTTGCCCCTGAGCCAAATGCCCAGCCTTTCTTATTTTGAGACAGCATCTTGCCACATCCTTAAATTGCTCAAATTGAGTTTGAACTCAGGATCTTTCTGCTTCAGCCTCCCAGATTACTGGGTTTAGAGGCATGTAGCACCACACCCAGCTTGCACATTTTTGCATGTTAAGGCAGAAAAACAAAAACCACACACAAAAAAATCCTAACACCTTGATAAGGTTTAGGGCAAAGCCATTCCTAGGCAATAGCTTCATCTTTGTCTTTTTTCTGAATTTTTTTTTTATGTGAGACTCTGTTCCCCATCAGCAAGGAGTGCTGGGCTGCTGCAGTGAGTAGAATGTGGTATACAGGTGGGCCGGAGAAAGGGGTAGAAGAAGGAGCAGCCTGGTGCCTCATTCTCTAAGGATCTGACTGTGGGAGAGGAATATTCAGGAAAGGTAGTGCTGGTGAATAATGGCCTTCCTGGATTAAGAATTCCAGCAGGGTGCAGTGGTAAATGCCTATAATGCCGGCTACTTGAGAGGCAGAGGTGGAGGATTGCAAGTTTGAATTCAGCCTGATCACACACAAAGGAGTGATGTGTGAGTTACTGTGTGCCAGGTCCTGTGCTGGGCCCTTCATGCATCATCTACGGACTTTACGTCACCTATGGAGTGGGTATATCTCAGCCCCACTTTATAGAGAAGGAAACTGAGCTTCAGATTTTATGTAGCTGTCAAGTAGCAGAGCAGCAATCTAAACCCAGGCTCAGTGCCAGAATCCTGCCGTCTGCTATCCTGATCAAGTCAAAGGGGACTGTGTAGTCACATCATCTGGGGATGGTTCAGAGATTTGGAAAATGGATGTTGTGTGCAGTTGTGGGGCCAGGTAGCTAGTAATGTTACTAATGGCACAACAGCAGTCTGTGTGGTGAATGATTAGGTCATGGGAGGGGTGCAGGAGATGGGCCTTTGATTATCTCATTGGCCATCAGCATCATTTCTGGAGTCAGTCACATAGCTGAACACATCCAGTTCTTTAATAGGCAAGAGTCTTCCTCAAAGCCAGGCACTCAAGAGGGGCTAGGGCCAGTTTGGTGGGGAGATTTGCTTGGCTGCATTCTGTTCCATCTGCTTGCTGGAGCTAAGGGCTCTGTTTCCAGTGCTAGCACATGATGCATGCTTATGGCAGGGAACTAGGATCACTATGTACCCCCAAGATCCACACAGCCCTGTGCATGATCCCCTCCCATGCTGAATCAGAACTATGCCTGTGTGACCATTGGAATGTGGCAGAGGTGAGTTAGGATATGTGAGCTCTCAGGTTAGAACCTAGAGGCACTGCAGTTCCCACTGAGGCAGGTGCTGGGAAGCCAGCTGCTTGCATGGAGGTGCAAAGGCTGTCCTCCAGGAAGGTTGAAGCCCTTAGCCACCAGCCAGAGTGATGTGCTGGCCACATGAGTGAGCCACTTTACAAGTGGATCATCCAGCCTCAGTCAAGCCCCTGATGACTACAGCTCCAGCCCATCCCTTGCTGCTACCACTCAAGAGAAGTCAGTGCTGCCCAGCCTAGCTCTTCCCAATTCTTTACTCACAGAATCTGCAGCTAGGATAGATGATTGTACTGGCCCCCGAGCTTTGGGGCTAACATGCAACATTAAGTAATTGAAATGGTACTCAGTAAATGAATGTCACATGAATGGACAGTCATGGAGAGACTTGCATCAGATACATTTCTAGTTGTGTATTAGTTGGCAAAACACAAAGGAACATGTTACTGATTGGAATTGGGAAATTCGTAAGTGTCTGATTTTATACACAGGAGGATCCAGGGTCAGTCTCTATCCTGGCTGTGTTGGCTTGTTCTTTCCTCCAGCAAGGCTCTATGCCAGTTCTAGCACCACTTTGGTAGAAACTACTAGAAACCTTCTTTATACCAGGACCAGCATTGTTTGCTCAGAGGCAGGAACAGAAGGAGAAGATGGCTGTTGGCTTTTGCTGACTTGTTCTACTTCCATGGACGATGGTCAGTCAAGCAGTGTTGAGCCTTCTGACATGCCTGTTTGCAGGTCCAGCAGAAGGAGAATTCCCATCCTGTAGCACCATGTGTCAGCCCTGGGGAAGGGGAGGACTGACAGGCAAAATTTGCAAAATCCCTGAGGCCTGGCCCCCATGAACACCCGTGCCCATATGAAGGTCAGCTTGTGTGACCGTGATGCTGTATTACAGAGAGACCACATGATCCATCATGGTCAAAACCAACAGAAGTTGGCTCTTCTTCTCTGAGAAGGCCTTTCTCAAGCCTGGAGAAAGCCACCCACCATTTTGGGCTTTATCTCTCCTTTAAAAGATTGACCATGACCATGATACTCCCAGGAAAAGGGAGAAACCAATTTTACTGTGGTCCTGCTGTGTGCTGGGACTAAGAAACTTCCTGCCCTGGAATTTGGTGAGTGGGGGTCAGTATGAGGTGGTCCTGTTCCATGCTCTTTTTCAGTGGGAGCAAGTGTCTATGTGCTATGACAAGGATGGGGTCTTGCTTGGATCACAACATTTTAAGTGCACTCTGGTGCTGTGATTTCCATCAGACTTGGTTAAGATACTGCCTATTTACATGTTCTTTCAGATGAGCAAATATTTCAGTATTTTGCTTTCTAGACTTTGAAGATTTTGTGACATAAGATGAATGCATTGGAACAAGCAGTCCCTGGGTCTGTGCGAAATCTGTGCCTCCAGAGACTGACGGCTCCTCCCCGTCTGGTCTTTGCCAGAGAGGCAGCTGGCAAAAGGAAGGGAGCGGCAGCTGCAACATCTTCACCCACTTCCTGCTCTGGGAGTGAAAAAGGGGTGGCTCCCTGCTGCCAAGTGATCAGACAGCCTCTTGCTTCCTTTTTGTGGCTGGGACATAGGCAAAGGACATTTTGCTGCCTATTAAAGATGCTTGTTGCCTCAAATGATTGCCAGATGCTTTGTCTAAGCGATAGTAAAAACTCCACATACGAGCTGTTCACATGAATGATCCTGAAGACTAGATTAAGCTAGTGCAGGGTTTAGCAGACTGTGCCCCTCAGGCCCGATGTGGGCCCCTGCTGTTTAGGTAAACAAGTGTTATGGGAACATGACCACACCCGTTCATTCACAGACTGTTCATGGCTCTTTTCACACTACAGTGGCAGAGGTGAGTAGCTGCTACAAATCTGGCCATTTCCAGGGCCTCTAGTTTAGTGGGTGCTCTGTCAAGTTTAGTTTCTGAAGTTGTTGATCCATTCAACAAGTATTAATTGAGCATCTATCTATCCTGTGCAAGGCATTGTGTGGTGTCTTGAGGAGTTAGGGGCAGGAAAGAGAAATCAAACACCTTTCCTATGAAACCTGAGCTAATGTACAGATGAACAGTGATCCCAGAGCTTGGATTTTGTTGGATGATGACAAGCGTTATACGAAAAAGAAACGAACCAAAGCAGTGTGGTAGAGTGTAATTGGATAGGAGGTGGCATCTGAACTGAGGCTTGGAGAAAGGGCCAGTTTTGCAAAGCTCTGAAGAAAGAGCTGCCCATGCAGAAGGGACAGGAATTGTGAAGGCTCCAGGGAAGAAATGAGCCGCATGAGTTGAGAACTAGCAAAGATCAGTGTAGCCAGAATAGAGAGATGGAGAGAAGAGGTAAGACAGATAGGCAGGGCCAGCTCATGAGAAGCTCTGGGCAGGAGGTTGGATTTTGTTATCACTGCAGTGAAAGTCACTGGAGGGTTTAAATGTGGTAAGTGGGGTTGATCGGGTTTATTTTTAAATAATAGCTTTAAACATTTTGGAGAGGTTGAACTGTTAGGGAGTAAGAGTGAATGTAGTGAAGACCAGCAAGGAAGACGTTGCATTGGCCTAAGCAAGAGACAACAGCTTGGGGTGAAGGAAGTGAAAGTGGTGGACAGTAGTCAGATTGGGGACATAATTCATAAACACAAAAGAAAGGTCTTATTGAAATATTTCATAAAGCAGGTGAAGAAAAGGAGAATGCAGTGGTCATTATCAGTTCTGTATTTTCAGCTGGGACAGCTGAAATGGGTGAGGAAATGAAGAGTCTTGGATACCATGAGTTTGAGACACTTATCAGGCATCCATGTGGCACTGAAGCTGGAAATGAGGTGTGAGACTGAGGTTTTGGGACAATGCAGCCTTCAGAGAGAGGAAGAGCCTGCCAATGAGTCAGCGAAGAAGGGGTCAGTGAGGTAAGCCCACCACCTGGTAAAGGTGGTGGACTGAATAGTTCTCCACCCATTCATTGATGGATGGATGGATGGGTGGATGGGTGGATGGATGGATGGGTGAATGGATGGATGAATGGGTAAGGAATGCATGAATACTGGGTGGTCATAAGCATCCATGTGACTCATGTTACCAGTTCATACTAAGTTCTATTAGATTTGCTCATATGAAGCTTCCATTTTATAGGATGAAAAATGGTTTATACCATGCTGGTATAAATGATGGAATAAACTAAGAAGACATTAATCTATGCAAGGAATTTCACAGAATTCTCATAGCTGCTCCACCCACAACCTGTTATACATTTAAGCAAGTAATGTATATAAAAAACAGACAAAAATGCAGAGCATGACTCCTGCCTTCTTACATGTGGGCTGTGCAGACAGGCTTTCTTCTAAAGAAGGCAGCATGAGGAGAAGGCAAAAAGAGTTCACAGTGAGGAATCTGACAGTCCCCACTGCAGCCAGAGGCTCAAGCCCAACACCAGCAGTGATGGTCCTCGGAAGGGGAAGTGAGCCTGACAGAAAGTGAGTGAATGTGCTTCACCTCCATGTTCCTCCTCCTCCAAACATGTGGGTCCAGTCCAGTTATGAGAAGAACACCAGTGATGTCCCAGCAGAAGGACCAGCCCTCCTCAAAGTTCCCAAGATGATCTCCTGGCTGGGATCCTGGAGCAGATGCAGTACATTAAATAAAAACTACAAAGGTCTGAATGAAGAATGGACTTTGATTAATAAGGATGTGTACATATTTGGAGCACAAGGGAGCCCTCTGTTTTGTCTTTTCCCTTTTTCTAAAACTATGCTAAAATTAAAAGTTTAACCATTTATTTAAAAGTATATTCAATGCATACTTTGTATGTTTTAACTTTGTAACTTGAACAACTATTTCCAATGATGACAATATGTAACTTATCAAGTGGCGATTTCTTAGTGTTTTTTTTTTTGTTGTTGTTGTGGTTGTTGTTCTTTTTTCTTTTCTTTCCTCTTCGGAATTCTGTACTGTTGCTACCCTCTTTCTGTTTTTTTTTTCTTTCTTCTTCTCTTTAAATAAAAAATTAAAAAAAATAAAAGTATATTCAAGTACCAGTGTGTCTTAAAGCTCATTCAGTTTGTGGCCATGAATTTAGATTGCTCTATCTGACTGTGGCTGCCTGACTACCTTGGCGAGTGACCAAGGTTAACAGACAAAAAGCCCAAGTTGGGGTTATGCCTGTGACCATTAGTTAACCCAACCTTGAGACCGTACTCCTTGATGTACCTGAAAACGCCAAAGAATAGGATGAGCAGGGCCAGCAAATTAAGGCCCACAGCCCAAAGCCAGCTGGCTGCCTATTTTTGTCAATAAAATTTTATGGAAACATGGCTATATCCATTCCTTGAGGTATCACTGAGGGCCATTTTCAACTGACAATGGCAGAGCTGAGTAGTTGTCACAGAGAATGTACACCCCCAATTTTAACTGGCTGGCTTTTTACTGAGGAAGTCTGTCCAGCCCTGGGATAGGGAACAATCTTCATTCCATCCTTAGCAGGAAGGGAGAGTATGTGGACCTCAACAAGGTCCACATTGGTCTTTAAAGAATGAAAACACAACTGGGCAAAGTGCAAAGCTCACCTCTTTGGGATGGAAACAGATTATTAACTGAATATTTGCATCCTACTTGCTCCAGATGATTCAGTTTGATACCTTCCATCTCTCTTCAAGGGGCTCTGCATGCAAGTTCACAGAGTGTAGGCTTTCGTCTGCTTTCTCAGGCCTTGGAGCATATTGATTCTTTGAAATTTACATTTCTCTGAAACAAGTGTCTCCTGGCATTACAGGATCACACATCACTTGTTTTCTGTCCCTTTTATTCCCTTCTGGACATGATAAAATGATGATCTGACATCACCAAGGGACCCTTGTGTCTCTTGGAAGCAGGACTTCTTTTGCTCACTTTCCTTTTTAATCTCTTTCAAACCAGTGAGGCATAGCAGAAATTTTTACTGGCTTTGGAGCCAAATGGATCTGAGTGTGAGTACTGTCCCTGTTATTGTTGGGGCAGTGGAATTTTGGGAGTGCTGCCTGGCATCTCTGAGTCTTTGACCATCCAGCAATAAGATGGGGGATCATGTTGCATTTAGCGTGACTGTGAGAATTCAATTAGATGACCAAGGCAACTGGACCACAGCTTGGTTCATGGGACAGTCCCCTGCAGGAACAGGGCTGATAGTCAGCTGGTGTCCACTGGTGTACTGTGCCTGTCCATTGTAGCCAGTTGCTTGATTGGTCACAGGGCCTGGTCTGATTAGTCAGCATTCATGTCATGTCAAGTGTTTGATATTTTAAAAAAAAATCCTGAGAACAGATTTCAAGTATAATAATAGTCACTGTGAAAGTGTCCTATCTGGATCTCCTCTGCCTGGCCAGTGCACCTATCCCAGCTGCCCTGAGTGCTCACTGCTAGGAGCTTATAGGTGTCTCTTCTGGCGAATCACCATCAGATCAGAACCACCCCACCCGGGAAGGAAAGCCATGGTCCAATAATGGCCCAGTGACCAGCTGAGAGCAGTGTGCATGGTGGGGACCATTCCACGGTGCAGGCCACACACCTGAGCTCCACACATATCAGGCCAAGGCCGGACTTCAGGGACCTTATTCTCACTCAGATCTGATCCCATCTGTGCCTGGTGGCTCTCACTTCCATTTCCTGAAAAGCTCTGCTTCTAAACCCCACATCTGTCTCAAGCTCTGCATCTGGGATAGCTGGCAGAAAACACCTGTGTCTGGCTGCTACACATCTGGATATTTCTGCAATTGGCAGGACAGTGTCAATCAGGGGACCTACTAGGGAGGGAGCTGTTTTGTGTTGCTTGCAGGCTGGCAGGGACCCTCTGGAGGATGGAACTTGAGGACTTTGTCCACTAGTTTGTCCCCTGATGCATGTAGACAATGATGGATAAGATCCAACTCCTGGGTTTCCTGTGCGCCTTATTCAGCCTGCTTTTCTACCATGTCATCAGCAGGAGCTGAGTCTGGAAGGACTTGCATATGTGTACATTGTGTGAGTGTGTGTGTGTGTGTGTGTGTGTGCACACATGTGTGCATATAAGATGCGACTCTAAGTGCTACTGCTGATCCCGAGTTCCTGCCTGGGCTGACCCTGTCTTCCTGCTGTTCTGGGCTGCTCAGATAGTGGACAGCTGGCTGATGAGGAGGCACTCAGATGCCCTGTTTGTTGGGACTCTTGCCCATCCTCATCATATTGGGTCTCTTTGCCTCTTGGGTATTATTTGGCTTCTGTCAACTTTGAGGGCCTGCCAGAGATGCCATCTGGTCTTGGGAATGTTCTTAACATGGGCACAGCCCTCCGACACCCGCTTGCTGTCTGTGACTTCTTGTTCCAGCCCAGCCTGACCTGTGTGGGTGCTGGGTACAGGGTTATGTATTGGGCAAGACCGGTTGGGGATGATTGTGCTTTCAGGACCTCACTGTGCTGTTAAGATGCAGAGGATGTTGAGTCGGTTATCACTCACTGGCATTCTAGACTGCCTTGTGGAGAGGTAGCTTCTTCCTGGGTTTGCCCAGGCTGGACAGCTTCTGCCTGGGCTGTGTGTTGGCAGAAAGATTAATATTTGGAGTAGTACTGTGCTAGTTAATGCTCTTGCTTGTAAGGGTTAGAAATGAGAATCAGACTAGCTTAGGCAAATGTCAAGGGTGCTCGAACCATTGGCCAAGTAATTTCTCATGGTAGGTAGAGTGCTAAGGGCTTTATAGAATGTTTTTATTTGATCCTCAAAACAAGTAGATAAGGAAACAGAGGGTCAGAATGTTAAGTACCTTCCTAGTTATAGTCCATGTCATCACTGGGACTTGAAATCAAATCTTTCTGTCTCTCAAGTAGTACTCTTAACCCTAATGCCATGTCTCTTGCCAACCACCCCTCCACTGGTAAGTGTATTAGTCAGGGATGGCTACACTACTGTGACAAAAAGCTCCAAACCTAGTAGCTCACACATGCACAACAAGGGCTTGCTTCTTATTCATGTTACAGTTCAGAGTGGTCCTAGGTGAGCCCCAGAGGAAGGCCGGGTCTGTGTCCTGCAGTCAGCGGTGCACAGACTCATAGGGTGTTTACATCTTCACCATGTGGCTTCTCAGGTTACCCTGAGGTTTCAGCTTGGTGGCACACCTGTGGTAGGATTTAATGGGCCAGAACTGGAAGTGACAGATTCTAGATTCTTTCCATTCTTATTCCGCTGGATCGAACCCTGTCCGTGGTCCTGCCCTTATGCAAAAGCTCTTGGGAAATTTGGTCCTGCTTTGTTTCCAGGAGAAAGGAAGGATTGAGTTTAATAGGTAGCCAATGGACTCCCCTGCACATAGTAAGTGTTTTCATTATTTCTTCCTCTCTTAGTCGTTGCTATAAGTTTTCTTGCTTGGAACCGTAATATATATTCTAGTTTTCATTTGACTTCTTTCATTTATCATAAGCCTTTTCCCGGGTCTCCATGGGGTTTTCATAATGATCATGGTTATGGGCTGTGGACATCAACAGAGGGTCAAGTTGCTTCAGGTTTTTTTTCAGATCACAAAGCAGTAAACACTTTTAAGGGGGGAAAAGTGAAACCCCTTTCTTACTGTTGAATTATTTCTTTAAATCCTCAGGAGAACTCCCAAGTCTTTTGAGTGAACATTTTTATGGACTTTGATGCTTCTTATCTAATTGCTTTCCAAAGGGTTTGCAGCCATTGACAAACATATTCAGGATGCTCCCAGCACTGGCTGCTGTGGTTTAAAGAAACTAATTTAGTTGAAAAATGGTTCTTTTGCTTATTGTGTTAGCCTTTTAGGGCTCAGCCTTTTAGGGTGGGATGTGTTTGAAAGCACTAAGTCTGCTGAAGTTTAGTCTCCACTTTCATGTTTAGTAAGGAAGAGGAAGAAAAAATTGTTTAATCACTTGACACAAATTTGGGGGGTAATTTATGTGGCAGGCAGTGTTTTAGTTCCTGGGCCTAGACTGAATAAAAGAAAGTCCTCCCTCTTGTGGAACTTTATTTTCTAGTGGGGAGTCAGACATTGGTTAAACAAATTTGTGAATAAACACAATCATCTTAGTGATAAGTTGCAAGAAGAAAACAGCAGTGGGTAGAGGGATAGTGACTAAGCCCGTAACTATGTGACAAGATCAGCCAGCATCTGAATAGCAGAAAGAAGAGTATTCCAGACCACAAGAATGGCACTTGCCAAGGTCCTGAGGAAGGGATAATAGGGGAGGGTCCCTGCAGTTGCAAACAGCACATTTTGGCAGAAGTACTGGGAACCAGACTAGTGAAGTAAACAGGAGCAAGAAGGCGTCAGACTTTTCCAGCTTGAGTGAAGAAGTGAAACATTTTCCACCAGCTTCTGGAATCCAGTGGAAGGCTTTACGCAGGGGAGGAAAATGATCTGATTGTCACTTCAGAAAGATGACCACATGGTGTGGGGCAGCAGAGACACTTCTCCATAGAGCAAACACGTTAGGCCTCAAGAAGCACACATGGGGTTTATTGCGGCCACTCAGCTCTGGGGGGTGGGAAAACAACCATGGATGATATGCACATGGCTGTGTTCTCCTAAAACTGTTCCTAACAAGCGCTGGCTGGATCTGGCCTGAGGGCCACGGCTTACCAACCTCTGCAGTGCAGGACTAAGAGCAGTCAACAGGGAGCTCAGCCGGGGTTCCTAGAATAATCCAGAGGGCACATGCTGGCTGGTGGCTTGGGCTGAGCACGCAAGAGCAGATGGACACTGGGTGTAATCTGGAGGTGGAATCAGCATGAACAGCTTTGCTGGTGACCCTGATCTTCCATAGGGACTCCTGGGGAGGCCCTGAGGTTTTCTCACTGCAGCCTTTTGGAGACTGGGTCCAAGTGGAGCCTGTGTCCAGGTACTTGAAATTTTCTTACCCTCAGTAGAGACTAACGAAGGAGAGTTGGGGTCAGAATTTGACCTCAGTAAACCTGACTCAGGTGTCTCAGTCAAAACCACGATGCTGTGTCACCTTCTGGCTCTACTGAGGACTCTTCACTCAGTCTTACTGGGTGCTCCAATTTCCTCTGCAGGATCCTGGGGAAGGGAGGATGTTGGAGCCTCTGCAGGCATCTCCTTGTATAGGATGAGGGGCTAACCCCCTCTCTGCTCCCCCTTCTTTATCAAAATGGCTCTTGATGTTAAAATGAGTAGTTCTAGCTAGGGCCAGGTGTGGGTTTGGGGGCAGATAGCCCCGAGGCCCACCACTTACTGCAGGAAATTAACCTCAGGAATGCCACTGTCGCTTCTAAGCTTCAGTTTCCTTAACTGCAATCTAAGGTCAACAGAGTGTTCCATCCCCTGGAGCTGAGTGGGGACTGGGTGTGAGACTTAGCTGAAACCCACAGAAATGCAGCTTTCCTTGCTAAGAATCCTCCTTCCTGTTGCTCTCCTAAAAGAGGTCCAGCCTTCCCAGCCTGCAGTTCTATTTTTCTGCCTTGGACTTTTACAGGATCTTCCCCTTGCCTTTGAGTATCTTCATTCTTATCCATGAGAGGTTTATTTTTACTGTTAACTCTCAATTCAGCTTTATTTCCTAGTTGTCGGGTGGTGCTAGAAGAATCCTTTTGTCTCATGGGGTTTCCAGCTCTTACAGAGCAGAGCAGTCTTTTGTTCAGCTCTGGGTGCCCAGCCCAGGCTCCTGCTGGGGATATGTGGACTGAATGAATAAACTGGGAGACCTGCCATTGGCCAGTGAACACCTCAAGGGTAGCTGCAGCGCCAGAGACTGTTGCATCTGTCCTTCCCAGCTCAGTGTCCAGCACACACTAGGTACACAGTACATGGACGATGCATTCATTGAAGTATGTTCACAGCTACACTCAGGAGAAGCTTGACTGCTTGAGACATTTCTTCATCCGTTGCTGCAGCCGAGACCAACTGGATTGTGGGTGGGGCTCAGTGCAAAATGCAGATGCCTTATTTAGAGATGAGGCTCACACTCACTCTCAGGGAGATGTCAGATGAATTCTGAACAGTGCAAGTGTCAAGCTGAGCTTGAGCAGAAGTGCTCTACTTTGAAGTATCCAGAACAGTGCCTGGGAGATGCCCAAATGCATGACTGGTGGTACCTAGTCATAGTAAGCACTGTCAAATGTGTCATCCACATGTCCTTCAGTTTATCACATTGACTACATGTCCTTCAGTTGCAAATGACAAAAGCTCATACCAAGTACTTGTAAGCCGAGCCAGACTTAATGGCTTACAGAACAGAGGGAGTTGTTGCACTGATTGGGAGATGGTGGCAGGAGCTGGGGACTTGGTGACCCCATATCAAGATGTGTTGGTGTCTGTCCATCTGTCACTTCTGCTGGTGCCAGCACCTCTGGGTGACTTGGCTTCAATTTGTCCTGCAGAAGAGCTATTCTCATGTGACAAAAAATTTGAAGCAAAGAGGAAAAACTATTCCTGCACAAAGCCAGTGTGGTGTGAGAGTCTGACATAGCAGTGCCTCCCTTATTTTGGTTAGCATAGAATTTTCCCTATGTTGTCTATAATCTTCTTCTCTCCCTTATGAAATACATATTAATATCTCTTGTGAGATGAAAGAAAAACAGGTTCAGAAAGGATGAACAACTTTCTGAAGTTTGCATGGCTGGGAAGGGACAAATCCAAGAATTAGATCCAGTTCTGACTGGTTGTAGAGTCTGTTTTCTTGTCTTCCCTCACCTTGGGGGGTTGTGAGATACAAATTGGGGTTGAAGGGTAGAGTGAGAAGGCAGAAGAATTGACAAATAGGGTGAATTGGAAGTGAATATAAATTTAGCCCACCTCCTGCCAAAGCTCCACCCGTGAACTGTGACAGATCACACGACTCCGAGTCCTGTTCTTGGAGTATTTTCAGACAAGCTGTTTTGGAGCATTTGCTAAACACTCTGAATGTGTCTTCAAAGACCCCCTTTGTATTTTATCCAGCATGAAGAGTGGGATGATAATTCATGCTAATGCCCCTTTATGACAGTCCCAGAGGACTGTTCACTCTTGTCCCTTATTAAAGCTACCTGTGCACTTCTGAAGAAATGGTGTTCAGCATCTGGACCAGATGTCAGAGAGCCACAGCTGGGAGGCCCTTGATCCTCTTCAACTGGCTTCTTCTCAGTGACACTTTCTGGCAAATTTCCCCTGCTGTCAGATGACATAAAAGCTAGTGATACCAGCATGCCTTCCTTCTCACGAGAACTGTCCTCAACAGCTTTCCCATCCCTGCCACTTTGACCCCACAGTGAGGTCCTGACCACTTATCATTGGTTGATTCAACCTCAAAGCTATAATTTTTTTTTTTGTTGGTACCAGGGATTAAACTCACTTGCCAGGTAGGCACTTGTACCACTGAGCTAAATCCTTGACCAAAATGGGTCTTTCTTTCTTTCTTTCTTCCTTTCTTTCTTTCTTTTTTTCTTTTTCTCCATACCAGAGGATCAAACTCATGAACTTGTACTTGCCAGGCAGGCACTTATGCCTCTGAGCTAAATTCCTGCCCCAAAGCTATAATTCTTTGAACATAGGTGATTGGTCCAGAGGTTAGCACATGACCCAGGATGGGCCAATCAGAGTCCTTCTCTTAGGTTGTGACCCTGGAGTGGGACAGTGTGGTGAGTAGTTCTCTGGTGGAGGCTGTGAGAAATACGCTGCCAACAGAGAGGAAGCTCATCTACTTTAGGAAAGAAAAGGTCGACAGAAACAGAGATGAAAAGCGAGTTCTGTTGGAATTCAAGTGCCTGGTTTCAGGTATACTTTGTACTTTTGCTTTTCAGGTGCTCATTTGTCCTTTGATTATCATGGTGGCGGGTGTAGACTCTGGAGGTAGGCCAAGTCTTCTATGTAAATTCTTGTTTCTGGACAACGCGTGTGATAGCAGTTTTTGTCTTCTGTAAAATGGGATGAATCAGAATACCCACCTTATACAGTATGTAGAGGGAATTGTTCGCTGAGCTCTAGCCAAACTAACTCCTCCTTGTGATGCTACCACCCCTCAACTAGCTATCCAGGGGCCCCCCTGGCCAGGTCCTGAGGCTGTGTACCAGGCTGCAATAAATCAAGGTTACCCACCACCATGACTACACAGCACTTGCTGAGACTGATGGAGTTTCCTGATAAGGTAGGATGTTAGTGGAGAACACACAGTTTTTCCCCAGGACACTTCTTGCTTTTGATCTTGTTTTTGTTGTTTTAATTAGAGTCATATAAAAACAGTTTAACAAAAGAGGGCCATGACTTCAGTAGTGCTGTAGCCTGCAAGTCATCCACTGCTCTGTGGATGCTCTGCGGGCTTGTCTGAGTCTTTCTGTGGACTGTTGTCCCCCATTTCTTTTATGTCTTTAGGAAATTTATGCAACGACATGATTGGAGGATTAAATGGAATGGCACCCCAGAGCCATTAAATGCTTTATAAATGTTTCTGATGACAGCAAGTTACTCTATCTCATTACAACTAATATTAAAATACAATAATTAAGATTCTTTAGTAGCCAATAAGTTGAGCTTCTATCACTGGCAATGAAAAACAAACAGAAACTCCTGAGAGAGGAAAAGAATCTTCAGAAGTTGCTGGGCTGCTACTGGAACCAACTCAACCATTCACTAGGTGCAGAATCTGACTGTTAGGTAAGCTGCACCAATGAATAGCCTGGAAGTTGACAGCTTCCTTCCCCTTGGACAGGAGGTGAAGACTTGCAGCAGAAATCCTTGGAAACAGGAAAAGGCTGGGCTTCTCATTCAGGAGTGGTATGAAAGGTAGTGATGGAAATCACAGGGTAAAGTGCAGTTTTTGTCTCCAACAATGCAACCCCCCACTGAAAAAAAAACCCTCCAAAAAACAAAATGTCAGAACCTGCAAGCAGGTCCGAGTGAACAAATGAAGCAAAATAAGACAGGAATTTCTGAGGTCTTTGTTCACTATTTTCAATATGACTGTACTCTTTTTAGTTTTTGATTCTGGTGAAGGTTTGTTCTGAACCTTTTTTTTGGGTTAGTGTTTGAACTAAAGACCTTTGCACTAAGCTACATCTCAAGCTCCTTCATTTTTAAAAAAATTTTATTTAAAGAGAAAAAAAAGCAAAACAGAAAAAAGGGTAGAAATAATACAGAATTTCAAAAAAAATTAAGAAATCACTACTTGATAGATTATATATTGTCTTCTTAGAAATAGTTGTTCATGTTACAAAATTAAGGCATACAAAGTGGACATTCAAACAGTGAGGCTACAAACAGTTCTGTTCAACGATCCAACAAAAACTTAGTAATACGGTTATCAATCCCACACACTTAAACCTACATGCAATTATATCCTTTACAGCATTTTGTTTACCTCCTTTTGCTTTTAAAGTACATTATCTGTTTAGTTATATCATGTTTCAGCTTGCTCAGTACCTGACTGATCTGTTTTGTTCTTGTTATTTCTTTTTTAGTCACCTTATATAATTCTGTTGTTTTGTTTTTGAGTTTCTCCCCATCCATGTCACATGGATAAGCTTTGGTGGAAGCTCCTTCATTTTTAAATTTTGAGATAAGAGCTCATTAAATTTCTTGAACTTGAGGTCCTCTTGCCTCAGCCTCCCAGAGTGGTGGGATTACAGATGTACATCACCATCTTTTCAACTTGGTGAACACCTGTAGTCATAGGGAACCACCAGTGTAGACAGCAGAATTGAGAGATGGAGAAACTTATCCCAAAGTACTGTTTGAGCTCCTGAATCCAGCTGCACTCAAAGCAATATCTACTCTTGGACTCTTTAGATATGTGAGCACATGAATTCACTCTTTACTTAACTGATCACAGTTGGTTTTCTGACCATTGCATTCACAAAATAATTAAGCAAGAGCTAATTATCAACTTACTTAAACAGTTGAGACAATTTTAAACTTGAAAGTAAAAAATTCCCAAGGCACAGGTCTTTCTGGAGAATCATTATGGATCAAGGTTGAGTGTGGTTTGCCACACTGCAATTGGCTACTTAAATCCAGAGTCAGAGCTGGGACCCAGGCAGATAAAGAGGGACCAACATGGCAGACTGACAAGAATGCAGAAATATAAGTCACGCTCCAGGGCTGGTATACATTTCCAGTATACCAAAAATGCAGCACAGTCCAAGACATAGATGAGAAGGACTCAGCTTGAATCTGAGGGACTCGTTGTTTACCTCTTTGCTTTGCCAGCAGAATTCTTGTTGAAAGATAGTGGAAAACAGAAGATAAGAAAACCCAACAGTTTCTGTTTTCTAGTTGGCTTCTGTACTAGCCACAGTTTCACTTGTTGAACACTTAGTATGTGCTAGACACCGCTCATTTTGTTCATATGTAGTACCTATTCCTCTCAACCAGGGATCCCATATACAATTGGTACAGTTTGTTACTGCACAGTTCCAGGCGAAACCGTTTGCATAATAATCTGTTATATAATTAGCAACCCTGGGGCTTATGTAGTGTCTAACCTTTGCAGCAACAGGAACCCTAAAAAACTGCATGCTCTTAACAAACTACAAGTTAGATGGTGTTATATCCCCATTTTTTATAGACAAGGGAACAGATACAGAGAGAACAGGTGACTTTCCCAAACACAGTGCCTGGATGGGAGACCTCTAACTTGAACTTGGATGGATTAAATGAATTCCATTATATCACTTAGCTTTCTATGAATTAAAACACTCTCTAGGCTAACTTATCTCATGTGTTGGACTTGGAAAGTAGGTCAGTGAGTTCCCTGATCCATTCCATTGATCTTGATACCCATTCCATTGATCTTAATACCCATTCCATTGATCTTGATACCCATTCCATTGATCTTGATACCCATTCCATTGATCTTGGTCCCATTCCATTGATCTTGATACCCCCATTTCTTAGCTTCTGTATCTGATGTGTACTTGACAATTGTAGAGCAGAACTGGCCATGAACAAGATGATGGAGTTCTATGAAGGCCTCATTTAGGGGGTTGGACAGATGAGAAAGGACTTGGAGAGAAAGTGGTATTTTCTAGTTCTGAGGAGAAATAAATCCAGCAATATGTCCAGCAGTCAATGATGAAAAGGCTGATTTCTGCAGACATCACCAAACCTTGGGCGCACCCCAAGTTGTCTAGCATCCTGATGGAATGCATGGCCCACCCTGTCTGGCCACTGACTGGAGACTTCTTTATCATACTGGTGTAGCCTTCGGTGTCTCTGAAATACAGTAGGGATGCAGCATTGTGTACAGAATGGGATTCAAAAAGAATCATGTCTTGGTTGAGAAATCCTTCTTTGAGACTCTTAGCCGGGGCCAAGGCAGAGTCTGAGGATGATAGTTTAAACTGGAGACAGAAAAGTCCTTGTATCCATAGGGAATTGGTTTCAGGACCCTCCATACATACCAAAATCCACAGATGCTCAAGTCCTTTATACAAATGGTGTAATATTTCCATAAAACTTACATCTATCCTCTTGTATATTTTAAATGCTATATAAATAGTTACACTGTATTGTTTAGGAATAATGATAAGAAAAAAATAATCTATACGTGTTAGGTCAGAAGCAATTTTGGGGGAGTATTTCCAATCCATAGTTGGTGGATTTCATGGATATGGAATGGGTACGGAAGGCCGACTGTGTAAGACTCTAAAGGGATTTTCTCTCTTCCATGAATCAATCTGCAGAGAGGCTATGTTTACCTATTCCTAGCTTTAAGTAGATGTGAATACAAGCAAATATCTCAAAGTTGAAAGACTTTGCGTTGGAAATCCTTATTTTGAGCTTCTCTTAAATCAGAGAGTGGCCAACTTAGACCCACCTTCCTGCAGGGTGAGAAGCCACTATTCCCTCTCAACAGAGCAGAGACTGGTTTGTCAGTGTCCACTGGTCTTGACCATGTTGAGCCCAGAGTGCTTCTCTCATTTTTGTTACTGACTGATCCTTATACACATTGGAGCTTAGGACTTTTATTTCAGGGTCTAGGCTGAAAGATCACCCATTCTTGGTATTTATTACAGCCTCTTACCTATAGAGGAAATCTCACAGATTCAGAAGTTTCTTAACCTTTTTTAAAGATAAAGGAAACTGAGTCTGAGTAAGTTACATCACTTTTCTTGGGGTCACATGACCTGACAGTACTGGTTCTAGAAAGCCAAGTATCTTTCTCTTTGTAGACCACAAGAAGATCTACAGTCCTTCTGGAGATGGCCACCAGGGAACCCTAGAGAGTCATGTTCCTTAGGTCCAGTTTACAAATTTATCTTTTGACTTATGTGTCTTTATTCCACTTTCCATTCTGCTCTATTCGTCACTCTTTGCCTCCTAGTCTAAATTATTCTGCTCTAGTCTCAATTTTAAATTGTAAATTTTGTCACATATTTCTTGCAGAGTCGACCGTAAGTTCTAAGTGAGTAGCGAATGAATAAATAAAGCTTGATGAATTTTAAAAGGCCGAGAAGGACCCAAGTCACACCACACTCCTAGCAGGATGGCTTGTCATCCATCTGGATTGTGGTTCTGTGCTCACCAGTTCCTGGGAGCTTTTTCAGCTTTCTGCCAACAACACATTTTGCTTTTCTGGCATTTTCTGGCATTATGGTGGTCCAGGCTGATGGTGTTCAGACTACACTGGCCACAAGTGCCCAGTCTGGTTTCAGGAGGGGACTGGCAAGCTGATTCCAGATGGGCAGCGCGGATGCAAGAAAGGTGGAGGGAGCTTGGCTACCTGCGTGGCGTCTGGGTCTTGGAGGCAGAATTCCAGGCACTACTGATTTCCTGTTTGTCTCTCTTGGTCCCACTGATGTGGCTGCTTCTGCAGAGATCTAGGGAGAAAAATTTCCAGTGAGGAGTTTCTGGCTTATTTGACTTTGAACATGTTTTGTATCTATATCCCTTAATCCTTACCTCTGCCCAGTGCAACACAGTCTGTTGTCATTTTTTTGAAGGCAGTAGTTCTAAGACAGAATAAAATTTGAATGTTTGAAACAGAAGGACCATTTTTATTTGCTTTGGGTGTTGCAGGTAGGAAAGAGGGCTTATGCTTTTGAATTCTATTGTCTACCACCCAATGTGCTGCCTTCTTAGCTTGGACATCGACTTCCCTTGAATTCAGCATGACTTAGAAGTGGGTAGGCTGACTCCATCCTGGTTGGCTTCTGTAAGTGAAGCCCAGTACCCTGTTCCTCTTCACCTCTTTATGCCTCTGCCCTCCTGGTCTTTGCCGAGCTGGCTCCTTCCCACAGCAGGTCCCTTCTGAAATGTCCTGCTGCCTCAGTCTCAGAGGTAGGACTCTTACAGAAACAATCTTTCTCCTTTTGCAGCACTCAGCACTTAATATTTTTACACTTGATTTTAAATGAGTGTGTTCTGCATTCTCTCAGAGTCTGTTCATTCCATGGCCTTCAAGTTTCTTGCAGGAAGGCTCTTGGGTGTTTTATTTCTTGTTGTAGCCCAAGTGCCCAGCTCAACACGGTGTTCAATACACATTTATTGAAAGAGTGGACATTGATTCCATGCTTTGTGTGCTATTGTTATTGTAACTATTATAATTAAAAGCTCCTAATTATTAGTGGCTATGTACCAGGCACTGTGTCAATGTTTGTGTTAGTCAGAATCCTTCAGAGAGATGGGACCATTGGGGAAATTGTCGCCATTTTGAGAAATCCCATCACAGGCAATAGGTTGTCTGCAGGATGGGGACCCCGGCATCCTAATATGTGGCTGAGTTCAAGATCAAAGGCCTGAGAACCCAGGGCACCACTGTTCTAAGTCTTAGATTCCAAAGATTGGGGAGCCCCAAGTTTTGATGGTGAAGGGCAAGAGAGGATACACATTTCTTTTTCCTCTGTTTTTGTTCCCCCTACACCATAGTCTGATCAGCTGGTGCCAGCCACACTGTGTACTTGCCTGTAACTAATTTCCACTGGAAACATCCTTAAACCCCAAAATAAGGCTTTACCAGGTCTCTAGGAACTCCTCGATTCGGTCAAGATGCCACCTAATATTAACTGTGCCCGTGTTTCATGTTCAGCATCTTGCTGAGTTCCCACTGAGATGGAAGAAGTCCGGGCTCAGTCACTCAGCCAGTCAGTGACTGACCTGGGCTCCAAACTCACCAGTGCTGTGTCCCTTCCATTTTGATGCTATGTCTCCTATGTGGCCCCTTGAGTTGTCGTGACCTTTTTGACTTGTGCTGAAGTATGAGTCCTACGGAGTGGGCAGAAAGACAGGCTGGAAAAGATGGGAAGCCAAGTAGGAGCTCACTTCCGGGGGTTGCGAGTGGGTGGGAGGAGGGAATCATCTCCCTGGGCTGGGCTGAAGGATGAGCTGGCTGAGAGCTGGTTGTGGGTGGGCTCCCATGAGTTCCTGAAGGCTTTGAGGAGCTCTAGGTCGGGAGGACAAGCAGCCTTTCAAGCCCTACCTGGTCCTTTCCTATCTGTTGGAGTCTCAGTTTCTTATCTATGAAATGGGGGTGCCACAATCTGCCGTGCTTTCTTTCTGGGGCCCGGAGGGGCAAATGACATAACGTGGAAGGCCGATTGTTTTTATTAGCATTGTTTATTGTCATTTTCACAATTCTACAGCAGACAGATGTTAACTTTCTTCTTTTCCACACTTGGGTTGTTTGAAAGTTATTTTTAAAAGTCTTTGAAGTGTCTTTTCTGTATTTGGAAAAAGCAAAATGGAAATTGATGGCATTGCCATCACCAGTGTCCCCTCCCTCCAGCTGCCTGGCTGGGGCAGCACTGGGGAGACAGGAAGATTTTTGTGGAGGAAACATGGCTTGTTACCATGTGAGTTCCTGCAAAGTTTGACCAGCTCTCTTTCCTGCAGAGCAATTTTTCACTTTCTTGTTTCTCCTCTTTTATTTCCTAGCAATGTTAGGTTGTCTGTGTCGTGTCTGGATTCAGAGGTCAATGCAGTAGGAGTTGAACCCCATTGGCGATTTCCAGGTGAAAGTCTTATGACAGCACACACCTGTAGTCTAAACTACTGGGGAGGCTGAGGCAGGAGGATTGCTTGAGCCTAGAAGTTTGAGACCAGCCTGGGCAATATAGTGAGGGGTGAGGGGACCCTGCATTAAAGTTAAAAGCAAAAACAAAAACAAAAACAGAAACAAAACATCCTCTATTGGCTTCTCTGAAGCCTTCAAATTATACCTTCCAGTAATACTCAAATTCTTGTCAATGACCATGGGTCTTGTCTCCTCCTGTCATATTCCCCTCTTTTTACTCAGTTCCAAGCAGATGATTCCCTCTATTCACAAATGTTCACTTTATTTCTGGCCCCAGGACCTTTGTGAGATCTCAGCCTGAATTCTGCTTCTGCACCACCTTTTTCTGTATTGGGGATTGAATCCAAGACATTCACAGTAAGCTATCTTCCCATAGTCCCAGCTCTTTTAATTTTTTAATTTTTATTTTGAGATGGGGTCTCACTAAGTCAATAGATTGCCCAGGGTGGGCTTGAACTTGTGATCCTCCTGCTTCAGCCTCCCAGAGTGCTGGGATTTCAGACATGTGCCAACACGTCTGGCTGTTACTCATTTTTGTCATGGGTGACGCCTTCTGATCTTTGACAACCCTGTGTCATGGGTAGCCCTTCCCTCATGCCTAATCAAGAGTAAGTCCTTGTCACCATCTACTGTCTGGTATTCATCAACTCACTGAGTCAGAGCAAAGCATGGTGCCCAGTGAACTGTGAATTTTTGATGAACACTGTAGTTGTTAGTACTGCATAGGACATATTTGTACTAAAAGATCACTAATTGTTTGTCTGAATTTAAAATTGGATGGAGTGCCCTGTGTGTTTATTTGCCAAGTTTGCAATACTATCCTCCAGAGATGCGTGTTGAATGAATGAGTGTGAAGTTCTTGGCATAGAGCTCCTGACATATGAGATACTAAATAAATGGTTGCTGTCACCAACTTTTTCCTCCTCCTCCACCTCCACTGGGTGCTTCTTGGAGGACCGGCCTCTCTGTTTCTTTTTTCCTCTTGGGGACTGAGAAAAGGCTTTCTACGGGAGAGCCATTACCTATGTCCTTAGAACGGCATAAAATATTCTGTGCCACAGCTCTGGAATCCAATTGCGGTGGCGTTTGGCAGGAAAATACAGTGAGTTATCACAGAGTGTTCCCTCCAGCACTGGGTCATGCAAATATTTATTGCGAGCGTTAAATAATAAATGGAACAGCCTGCCCAATGGTAAATCTGTCATGTTTGGTTTCAGCCAGGAGTTGTGATGGCTCTGAATCGCTGCCCATTTCACTGCCTCCGCCTGCCCTCCAGAGGGCCAGGCAAACAGCTGAGTCCTCCAGAGCAGAATCAGCAGTCTTGATTAGACACCTGGAAGCCAGAGGGGCATTGAGGGGTGTTCGGACAGGTGTGGAAACTGGCAGGTGAGACAGGGCTGTGCCCTAGGAATCCAAGCTGATAATATGATGAGCAGGTCAGGACCCTTGGGATCCAGCTGTTGCCATGGTGCTAGGGAACATTGTCTCCCTATCTACCCCTGAAGTCATCTTTCAATATATTCCTTGATGTTCACGTTGGCTTTATTTTGTCTGACCCACCCATGCTACCAGGCTTTGGAAAGTGCAGTCAGTGTCCTGATCGCTTTCCTAGGCTGTATGATGGGTGAGGAGGAGAATGAGCCCACATTAGTGCAGAGAGTATACTAGTCAGCCTTTTGGTTGCTGGGATAAAACACCCAGATCTCCGATTAAAGAAAAAGAAGAGGTTTATTTCAGCTCACAATTTCAGTGGGTTCAGTCCATGGTATGCCAGGTGTCAGGCAGAAACAGCATGGTAGAAGGGCCTGGCAGAGAAAAACTGCTCGTCTCGTGGAAGCCAGGAAGCAGGGAGAGGACAGAAGAGCAAAAGACAAAGAAAGCCCTTCCAGGTCAGGCCCCCCATAATCTGCCTTTTCCAACCACACCCCACCTCCAAACAGCACATCCAGCTATGAACCCATCAATGGACCAGTTCACTGATGAATATAACACCCCATGATACAGTCACCTTCCTAAAGCACCAGTTCTTAACACAAAACTTCTGGGGGACATTCTAGGTCTGAACCATAATGGACAGTAGTGCTTCCCAAACTCCTGACGTGTATGAGGCCCCTGGCACACATTCTCTTGTTGCACCCAGCATTACTGTGTGGAACTCAGGCATGTTGTTTATCAAGACAGATGTGTGAGCTGCAATGCTGCCTCTGTTTTATGAGCTGTATGACCTTGGCCAGGCTATTTGCTCTTCCAGAGCCTCCATTTCTGGAGCTGTGAGGTGGGGGAAATGATGGCGGACAGTGCCTTGGGCTGTTGTAAGCAATGGGATAAATAGGTGGGTTTTTGCACCATGCTGGGACTTGGTGGATTTTTATTTTTTTGTATTTTATTTTAAAGAGAATAAAACAAAAGAGGGCAGAACAAAGCATATCAGAAAAGAACAACATAAGCAACACAGCTCTTTACAATAAGACAACCGGACATTAACAGTAGCTATCAAAATATCTCTTTCTCTGCTATAGTTGAGCATAGTTTCAAATACAATAATATCAAACATTGGTGGATGTTTAATAAGTGACAGCTCTAGTGGTGAACAGCAGTTCCAAGAGGAAGAGCCTGATCTGATGCAGACTGAGATGCCTCACTCAACCATGCAGTACTGGTGGTGTTCTGGGCTGAGAGATAAAATTAAGACTAACCTGGTACTGACTGGCTCCAAAAATAATGACCTTTCTCCTATTCCAGATCTGTCCTGTTGCTCACAGGAAGGTGGGGAGTGTGTCACACATACTCCCCATAGCTCCTATGAGCTGGGGTAGGTGGTATCCTTGCAGAAGAGAGGAATGCCCCTGGAGCCCAGTGCAGTGCTGCACAGAGGGTAGCTCCAGACAAGATGTGTTTGGCTTCACAGCATAGAAAATGCAGCCAAAAGTGGCTTTGACAATAATGATCATCATGGTTTCATGGAAGGTAGCCTGTGATTAGCTTTTTCAGTGGTTTAACTGTGAATGCAGGGGTATGTGTGTCCAGTTTCTGCTCTTCTGCCTGTAGCTGGTGATTCTTGTCCTCATTACCCCCTGCCATGCTATCTCAATATGACAGAAAGGAGAGAAGTTCCATTGTTCCTCCTCATGATCACTTTCCAGACCCTCCCCCTTCTGCCACTTTCCCTGTACTCTCATTGGCTAGAACTGCATCTCAGACTCTTCTCTAAGCCAATCACTGGCAAGGGAATCACCATGATTGACTGAGACCAGTGGTTCTGAAGGCTGATTTTTGAGACCTGCTTTGACAGCAGCATCTGAGCACTTGTTGGAAATACAAATTCCCAGGGCCCAGTTCAGACCTCCTGAATCAGAAACTCTAGGCAGGTTCCACAGTCTATATGTGACTAAGCCCTCCAGGTGTTTCAAATGGACTCTTGAGTTTGAGAATTCTTGGCTGATTAAGGTCTTTTCCTGTAGGAGCCAGATAGTAAATATTGTAGCCTGTGCCCTTTGGTTTTCTGCAGGACACTCATCTCTGCTGCCACAGAGTGGGAGTGGAGACCTTAAATGAGTGAATGTGCTTGGAGACTTAAGTCTACATTTCATATAGTTTTTATGTGTTATGCAATATGATACTCTGAGTCTTGTCTACCTCCTTAAACACTCGAAAGCCATTTTGAGCTCCTAGACCATGGAGAAGCAGGTTGTGGGCAAAGTCGAGGCTTTCATTTGCCCACCTTCCCAAGACTGACCAATATTCAGACCCCAAACTGGGAAAAGTGCAGTGGTTTCCCTTGAATCAGAGCACCCTGACATCCTATGAAAATTGGGATTTGATTTCCAAGGAAGAAGGGGCCAGTGGCTATTGTGTGCTAACCTGCAGCATTTGGCACCACAGGACCCAAATCGAGCTCAGCTCAGAATCTGTTTACTCAGGGTCTTGGGTTAAAAGACTCACTCTAACTTTATTTCCTAGGGAGACTTTTCATCTTTCCCCAATGACTGTCTTCACTGTCCTGAAATGCCTGGACATAATTTGTTTCTTTTCTGAATCTCCAATCCAAATTCCCAGGTGGCATCAGAACATGAGAAGATGACAATGCATGATATATGTGATGGTGCTGTAACTTTCCTGAGCATTATTTGTGACTCTGAGACCAAAAAATTCTCTACCATCATTTTGTAGTGGGGGCATCAGAGCAACTAAATACTAGAAAGGGCAGAGGACCAAAGTCTAGGGCTACATTATGGTGCCCTAGTTCTGTGGTGTTAGGGCCATTCTCCAGACTGGCTGATCCCTGGGGACTGGCAGTGTTATGATTCAGTGGCTGGCCTCCTTCTTCCTTTGGTTGTACTGATGATGATAATGACAGTGACAACAGCAACAACAAATAGCTACCAAACAAGAATGCTTTCTGTCTCACAGGCACCATCCCAAGAGCTTTATGGATATTACCTCCTTCAACTTCTCTGTCTCTCTATCATAGGTGAAGAAACTGAGGCACAGAGTAAGTAATGAAAAAAGAACTGGAGACGAAACTCAATGTGAAGGCCCTAGATTCAATCTCCAGTATAACAAAAACAAAAACAAAAACAAAAACAAAAACAAAAATAAAAACATCCTAATCCCCCTATACCAGAGCCAAACCAAACCAAACCAAATGAAACAACCACTAAAACAAAGCAAAACAATGCAAAGCAGGAACACTCCTCTGTATTTTGAAATGACATGATCCTTCATAAATAAGATGATTGGCAGGAAAGTGCTTATTTTGTTTTTTCTTCTCTCTAGCTTAGAGAATAGATACAGGAGATGCTGTAAATGGTCTAAACAAGGCCACATGGCTAGAAAGTGCTAGAAGACTGGTGCTAAAAGACTAGGGAATGTGCTGGGTATCCAGGGACTGGGCAGGAGTGGAAGTAGAAATGTGTGCACAGGCACGTGGGAGTCCATTCACACCGGCGGTCGCAGCCAGTAGTGCCAATGTGGAGATAGGTGTGGGTCTCTAACATCTGCCTCTCTTTCCTCTTCTGTTTTCTTCCTGTCTCATTCATGCCTTTCATTGGCCCCTGGGAAGGCTCTTTTCCAGCTCATATGTGGAAGACGCGGGTGGAAGACGCGGATGGAAGACAGAACCCTCTGGTGTCTCCTGAGGGCCAATCACAGCCTCTGTCTGTGCCCTGGGAAGCCAGAGCCTCCCTTGGTGTCAGATGACCACCTGGAAGGGACGGTTGGTTTTTTCCTGGCCCTTTGAAAGACCTGATTTGTGGAGCTGGCTGTCATCAGATGGTGGCCTTGCGGTCCAGGGAGGTGGTATCTTGGCCCTTGGGGCTGCTGGTAGGTACTGCCTGGTGTCCTAGAAGGGGCAATAGGGACCTTGACAGAGGCTGAGGGAAGAGCTAGGGAAGAGCTAGGTAGTTCAGGAAGGGGACAGGGACAAGGAATATCAAGGACATGTGGACAGCTGTCCTCTGGGGCCCTCGGCTACTCTGCCAGGTGGCTGTGTGTAGACAGCTTCCAGCTGATCTCTCTCCTCATCTCCAGCATACCTTCCCCATGCTGGCCTGAGGCCTGGTGTTGGACCAACTCTAGAAGTGCTGCATGTGCTCGCTGAGAGGTGTAAATAGCTCCAGAAACTCCATCCTGCCCATGGGCATAGAGCTGCTGGGATTGCTAGGAGTTATTCTGGATGTGGCCCCGCCTCTGTGGGTCATAACGAACCCTTTTAGCATCTCCATAGAGTACCAACTTAGGGATCCCTGTAAATAGTGGCTCTCTAGGGGCCTCGGTTATCTTCAGTCCTAAAACATATTTTGTTTGTTTGGGGTGGTGTTTTAGAAGGATCATTCATTGATTGGAGGACTTCTGTAGCAGCTGGCTCTCAGCTTCTGCCAGCGTTTTGGAGATCTGGCGGCTCAGGGCAGTGGTCCTTCCCAGAAGCAGCTGGTGAGTCTAAGATAAAGCTTCCCCTTCAGCGGGGCTCACTCACATCCAGGCTGCCACAGACTCCACTCTCCTATGTTGCTTCACATTCCTCCTTCTTTCTTTCTTTGTGTGACTCGATGCTATTTTGCAGGTATTTTTATTTGTGGTTCCTGTTTTACAGGGACCTTTCAAGCTGACCCTATCAAAGTTTAGGTCCCTGGGGTGGTGGAGTGGGAGGGAGCAAAACAGATCCTCCTTCCACATTGCAGTTCTTGGAAAGCCTAAAGCTCTGAAATCATGAGGCTCTCCATGTGTGCAGTGCTGGCACCACTGTTAAAAACAACAGAAAGGAGACCAGAAATGAACTGCACGGCATCCCGTGCCCCCAAGCACAGGAGGGCACTTGTGCCATCTTGATGGCATTTAGCATTGATGTTGACAGTTGTTATTAAACTAGGCCAACTTATAAATGCAAAATATTTATCACACAACCTAAAATGATCTGGCAGAAGTAATATCTAGGTACTGTCTATATTAAGCTGCTCTTTCCATAAATCGTTTGTGGCGTTTCTCTAGGGCCCTGAATCAACAAGGAAGGAAAGAATGACTCCTCGGGCTTGTTGAAGGTGTGACTTGTTGTTCCAGCTGATCTGCTGTTTGTCTCATTGTCTCTGCAGCCACTTCCTATTAGACCAGCTTAGACCTTGAAGACGGTATGTTGCTGGCCAACTGTCTCCCCAGGACACATTTATTAAAAAGTGGGTGAAGTGTCTCTCCCTTTGGCTCTGTCTTTCCTCAGATTGAAGCTGACTGATGACAGTGTGCCATTTTCAAGCTCCCATTGCAGGTTGAATTAGACAAAGCTTCTTGCTGCAGTTTGCAGGTGGGCTGTGCTTAGAAATGGATGACCTTATGTAATAGTGCATGTCTCCGGCTCCTGTGTCACAGTGCTTTACTTACCACACCGTACCCTGGCCTGCCTCCTTCTGAGTCTCTGCCCTTATGTGATGCCCTCCCTGGCATGTTTAGGGTTCCTGGAATGTGCCAGGTGGCTTACCTTTTCATGGATGTGGAGTTATATGGGCATCTCAGTGCAAGATCCTGGTACTGATGATCAGGAAGATAGGGCTTGGGAGCCATTAAAGCTCTTATTTACCCACTTGCCAAGTATTTATTTTATTTTATTTATTTATTTATTTATTTAGAGTAGATAAAAAGTACAAAGTGCTGATCTAGGTGGTGGAGATTGTAAATAACAGAAATCTCTTGCAAAACCTGTGGTATCCCATTTACATATGTAAATACTTGGGACATAGGAAGAGCTTAATACATGGCAACCATAGTGATGAGCATTAATTACTTTTCTGAATCTCATCTGTGGGTGATTATTTTTATGTTGCCAAATCAGCCGGAGGGGCAGAGAGCTCAACTTTTGTGACCCTGTTTGTCTACATAAATAATCATTGTGAAGATATGTTAGCTCTCCTAAATCTGTATAAATTATATGCAAGCAGTTTATGATGCGGCACCTGGGAAATTCACTCCAGCACCCCTGACTGTGGCCCTGTTATGTTATTGAGAAAACTTTCCTTTGGGCATTGGGGTGTGTTATTGCTCCTTCAATCATATCTTGGTCTTTGGAGGACCCAATATGAGGCTTTTATTACCTGTTGTTTTAATCACAACTGGGAAATGATAGCAAGGCACTAGGAGGGGAGAATTTTCATATAAGATGAAATGAGCCAAGATTGGAAGACGATGTTTTTATTTGTCTTACAAATGTGTTGGGGATGACGTGAATGGCTTGGTGAATGGGATGAAGATTTTGACTGAGTGGCAAACCCAAACCGTCCCTCCTGCAGAGGTAGAGAATCTTTGACATGGATGAAGGTCTGTTGGTGTTGGCTGCTCTCACATTCCTGTGGCAAGGACTGCAGGCTGAGTGTGCCCATTTCATGGTCAAAACCATGAAATCCAGACAACCCATGTATTTTTAATTAATTAAACACATGGTCTTTTCAGGAGCTAGAAATTGTCAAGAGTCTACAAAATTGCTTGAGATTTGCAAAAGAAGTTATTGGGCCCAAAATGTAAAAAGGAAAGTAGCAAAATTGAAATTAACGAATATATAAAAATTACCTACAAACTGTGCTACTCTGTCAATATCGTTAATTGGTAAATTTAATGTTCATAAAAATTTCATTACATCTAAAATTGTGGAGTTAGAATGTCTCACTTTCAAAAGCTTCTGAGTATGCACAATTGCCCAGAAATCACATCTAATCAAAAATTAAATGAGTCACTCATTGCCAGATAATTTTAGGAGCAAAATTTAAAATTTTTATCAAAAGAGTATTTCTAGCAAAAATCCATTTGATGTAGAATGTAGAGAAATTGGTACAGTCATCCCTTCAATATCCCTCTGGCTTGGTTCCAGGACCAGGGCTCTTGGCTTGGATAACTGACCAAATGATAGTGATGTTCCCTGAGAAGGGAATGCAAAAATAGAAACAAAAGTTATTTGGGGAACAGGATGAATTCATTTTTGGGCTGGTCGACTTTGACATGCAAATGGGTATCCAGTGGAGTTTTTTAAGGTCACAGGAAATGAAGACAGATTTCTACACCAAGACAGATGATGGAGAGGTCAGATCAGGCTTTGGTCACATGGAAAGAAGCCTAGTGGACCTTGTTCCTAGAGAATCTTGGTTCTTCTCAATTCCAGTCATGCTTTATGTTTTCTGAGCACTAATTGTGTCAGAGGTGGTAGACAAGGAGCTTTTGAGCTGGCAAATTTGATACAAATTACTGGAGTCTTCATTAACACACATCCCTTCAGAGGAACCTTAGCCAGTCTGCTCTCCCTGGGGAGAGTGGTCTAACTTTTTCAATGGAACCTAACCTTGCCTTTTCCATTTCTAGTGTGCATGAGCAACTTTATACTAAACCCAGGAACAAGGAACTGTTTTACGAATGGGGAAACAGGTTCACAGAAGTTGCCTGTGGTTGTATTGGGACCCAAGAGGTCTGTTTTAAGAACCTAATCTTTTAACTGTCATACTATTTGACTTTTAGAAGGTCATGCTCAGTAAATTTTTCTTCCTGGTAGTGCTTCACAGTTTACAAAGAGTTTTCACATGCTTAATATAATCTGTTTGTCATAACAGCTCCTTGGGGGCAAATAGGGCAGACATTGTTATCCACATATTGTCCATAAGGGGTCTAAAGGACCAGAAAGATTATGGACATGTCCATGGCAACCCAGCCAATGAATGGCAGAGTTACATAAGAATTGGGATCTTTTGCAGCTATATGGAGTACTTTCCCTACAGCACAATCCTACCTGTCTTCATTAGCCTGCCTACAAAAGATATCCTTTTTGTTATGGCACTCTTGGCTGCTCAGAAGCAAGCATTACCCCAAGCTGGTTGTCTCTGCGAGGGTCATTGTACAGGTAGAAAATGGAGAATCAGTGGATCAGGGAATTAACCTCGGCTATCAAGTGCATCTGGCCTCCTTGGGGCATTAGCATTCTTGATCCACAGTTCAGTTGCAGCAGAGGCTTGGTCCACAGTGAACCAGTTCACAGCTGGTTGGTTGGGAAGAGGGAGGCCTAATAATAGAATGTCCCAAACCAGAGAGTCTAAACCCAGTTACTTTCCCAAACTGGGGATTATCAGAGAGAGAGAAAGGAGGTAATTACAAAAGCATTCCGGTGTGGTAACAGAGTGAGACAAGATTATTTCAGATTCCCATATACATTGCAAAGAATTCCAGGTGTAGTAAGGAAGGTTGGCTGGCCCTTCTGTTAGAATCCCAGTGATACCAAGAAAACTGATTGTTGCCATCTTTTCTGGATTGTCCTAGGATTCGATGTCACGATAGACAATCTCATCCAAGACTTTAAAAACGGAAATTGATTTGCATGAAAGAACAGGCTTCTTTGGTGGATACTTGCTTTTAGATTGGTTTTATCTCATGGACCTTCTTGATTTGCAAGTGGTTCTGGGGATTGGGTGCAATAGAAATTTTTTTGAATGAAGGAGCTGGTATTTCAAGATCTCTGGTGTCCAGAGATTTCTGGGGAGAAGATACATTTGTTTATATAACAAAATCAGACAATTTATTATGAATCAGAGAGGCTATGTGGCGTAAAAGCCTGGGTTTTTGTGGCAAACTGCTTAGGTTCAAATCATGTTTCTGTCACTGATTTGCATGTGATCTTAGGTAATATATTTAACTCCTGAATCTTAGTTTTCTCACCTGTAAAATGGAATGATATGAAGTTTGAAAGGATACATTTTGGTATAAGACCAAAGCTCGTTAAATATAGTCATTAAAATTATTCATTTCTCTCCTGGCTCTTTATGAGATTTGGGGCTCTGTTTGGATGGATGGGACTATTTCCAGTTAATGCATAAAGGTAAAGAAGGGAAGTAAAACTCTGGAAATAAAATTATTCCAAAGGAGAAGTGTATACAGCTAACACCACGTGGGGCTAGATTGGGGTTGTTCAAAACCAATGTGTAGGATAGGACCCTGGAGGCCCAGGAGGGAAGAAAGATTTTGCGAATATGTACAGAGAGCTGGAATCCGAGAGCTGAAGAGTATAGGATAATCACTGTCCAGCATTTTCACACTAGGTGAAGACCACCCTACTATATTGACCTTACTTTTAACAGCGACACCTTGTGGTGTTTTGGGAACATCAAATGGGCTGCAGTGAATGGATCAGGTTAGGTTTTTTTTTTTTTTTGCGGTACTGGGGATCAAACTCACGACCTTGCACTTGCCAGGTTAGGTTTTTGTCTGCCTGCAGTGTGGAGGCGACCTTTGGGTGAATTGAATCCACAGGATTTTTGGACCACAGAGGGGAATCTGGAGGTAGGTCCTGGACTCTCTGCTCTTACGAGAAAGGAGAATGAGCATGAGTTTTAGTGGAGCCTGGGTTAACGTAGATAGACTGTGCCCATCCTGTCCTCATGACAGATCTGCAGGGTCTCAGGACTGTGCACTGACCTCTACTGAGATTCATCTGCTCAGACTGTTTATCTCTGAAGCTCCACTACCTTCTGCCTTGTACCTTGAATCTGGCTACACTGGTTCTCACTCATTTTCATTAACAAGCCCAGTTTTTTGCCCATCTTGGGCTTTTGCAGTCACAATTCCCTCTGCCTGGGATGCTGTTCCTCAGAACTTTGAAGGATTGGGAGTGTAGAGAAATGAATGCACTTTTACACAGTCACACAAGATAGTAGACGCTTGTGGTGTACCCTTCATGTCCCTAGTCCTTGCCTCTTAAATTTCCACTGGCCCAACAAAATGCGTTTGCGTTTTTCCTCCTGTAGACTTTGGTAATAAACTTTGCCTGTTCACAGGACATCGTGGAAATGCTGGGAAATGAGCTCCTCCATCAGGACTGATGGAAGCTGACTGAGACCTGCCCCAGCTGCCTCACCCCTCCACTGAGCTCCCCGTGGGGCACAGTCAGTGGTGAGGGAGAGCCCGCTCGGGCCAGCTTGCATGAGCTGTCTGTGTGTGTATCTTCTCCCAAGTTCTTGTGCAAGGACATCATGATGTGGTGTGAAATCAGCCTCGGAAGGAGTAATTACACTACGTGTATGGGAGGACACCACAGATTCGGGCTTCTTATATTTTTCTAGAAAGACGGTCATTAAACATTTGCCAACACTGCTGGGTGTGGTATCCACTGTCTCCCAGGGTTGCTTCCTTCGATGAACCCTTCAGATGCCCAAAGTGTTAACTTGTTTGACAATGGGCATTGATTGGTTACCTCCTCCTCCTGTCACATTTGCTGTGTTATGTTTCATTTGCCTCCCAAATACACAGCTTGCATTTGGATTTGTTTCCTAAGATCCTCTGCTAGGGAAACCCAAGCTAAGGTAGGGTAGTAAGCAATAAAGCCTGGACTCAAAACTAGGCCTGTTTAACTCCATTCATGTGTGTATCTCACTAACACCCACTCTCTTGTGCCTCTGCTAGCAGGATGACAGGCAACCTCCTCATGTGAAGAGGCCTCTAAGGAGTGAGACAAATGCATTATATTGATGAAATTAGGTGGCAATTAGGAAGTTATCTTTTACATGTTAAGGGTTAGATTAATTAGATAAAACATGGGGAAATCTAATTTACTTAGCAAATTATTCTTTATAAAAAATATTTTAACATGCAGTCTTGGTTTCCATAGAACATATAGGCAGTGAGACAGCTTTATTGCTCTCTTGTGGCATGAGCCACATCATGCTTCCTTTCACGCTTGTTATAATTTACTGTTTACGGTTTCAAACTCTCTGGGCTGGTTTAAATATTCAAGGACCTTAGCGGGTGGTTTGATAAATTTGACACAGTGATGGTGTTAGATGCAAACTAAGCAGAGCCCCAGAGAGAGGTGTTACGTGCAAACTAACAGCCCTAGGCTGGAAAGGGATTGGAGGTCTGAACAGAAATGTGCATCAGAGGCTTATATTAGTCGAATCCTTGTTATTAATTATACTCTATGTTTTACTAGAAGAGGAAACCAAGATATTGACATATTTTATAGCTGATAAACAGGGGAACTGGGATCTGAACCTGGAGTCGATGCCTATACTTTGTTGCTATATGAATTTAGTGTGTAGTTATTGTTACTGAGTCAATCAGTGAGTCATGACACAGCTTGCCACAGACAGAGCATTCCATGACCAGCAGCAATGCTACTAATTTGGGCAGCTTCTCTCTTTTGTCTCCTGGTAGCTTCACCCATAGGAGTCCTCTGTCTATAGGATTCAGCATTTTTAGCCCTGACTATGCCAATGTTGGAGGGTCAGGAGCAGTCATGCTTAAGGAAAATGAGGCTGGAGGTGTTTCCAGAATCTTTTTCTGTGGAATCAGGAACTTGGAGTGTGATGGAGAGCTAGATCTCAGCCTGGGGTTTGAGAATTATAACAGAATTATCTCCTGAATCAATGGGCTCTGACAAATGGGAGCATGTGGAGGGAAAAACTCAGGTGTCTCTTTCTGGACCATGGCGGAGAAGTTATAGGGCTCTCCTCCCCACCCGTGTGGTAGAGAATCCGACTCTGAGGCATCTGCTGCAATCTGAGTGGGAACACAATGTGTCCACACAGATCTTTCAAGCACTGGTGTGGCCATTACTGCTGGGCACCAGGTGTATGTGGATCTCTGTCTTCTGGGCACGTGTAGGAGCACTCCTCTGGCTTCCAAATTAGACTTGACCATGTGACCAAATTTGGTCAATGACATATACAAACAAGACAGTGTCATGGTGGCTGTTGGAGCCAGCATGTGATCTGCCACATTCTTGTCTCTGCGGCAGACACCAGTAACATTCCAGACAGTGGTAACTCTGGAAACTTGGCTCCTAGGGTAGGGTCAGCAGGGGTGGAGATACGCCTAGCCTGCCATGGGCAAGCTGTGTGAGATATGTGATCTTCTTGTTTTAACCAATTGAGATTCAGGGGCTATTTGTTATTGCAACAGAGCCTAGCCCAACCTGGACACAAACCCTGAGTTATGTAGGAATTGATCAATGAATTCAGTGTGTGGGGGAGAAGAAAGATATAGACGTTAGAATGAGAGAAATGCCGAGTCTCCCTTCATCAGCTGTGTGGCTGTGAGTGAGTTCTTAACTTCTCTGATCTCACCCTGCATGAAATTAGAGCCATAGTAACTATTTCATGGAATTACTTTGAGTACTAAAGTAGGGAACCGCTATCAAGGGTACAACATAATAGGAGAATAAGTGTTGGAGAGCGGAGGTGGGGGATAAGGTGGGAGGGGAAAAGGGACAATAAAAAACAATTGAAAGAAAAAAATAGAAATAGAGCTTTTGTAAATGGAAAAGGGACCAAGCGATGGAAGGAGCAGGGAAGGATGGAAGGGGTAGGGGTCGAAGAAAGAATGAAGATGTTTACACACATGTACAACTCCCCACAATGAATGTAACTGTGTACTACAAATGTGTACTGATACTAAAAATCATAATAAGTGCTGATCAAAGTTAGCTGTTACTTTTGTTATTATGTAGCATAGTGTAGATTATTTTTTTCAGAAAAGTCTGTTTCCGTCAATTAAGGCTAGAGTAGCTTAATTAAGCAAACTCCATAAGCAAATGGGTTGGGTTTTAATTCTCTTTTACTCTTCATTAATGCCTGGGGATTTGACATTTATCTGAGGGTTGACTAGCCTGAGGGCTGAGGCATCTGCGTATAGTATTATCTTTTGCTCTTCCTATTAGTGTAATTAATTGTTGTGGGACAACTCCAGTAACCCACTCCCTCCAGACCCAGTTAGCATCAGAGCATTTTTGCTCTCAGGAGGACCAAACTTCTTGTGGGATCTTTCAAGGTTAACAACAGGATGTTCAAAATCGAACTCATCTTGGTTCCAGAAAGCCAGAAAGTCTGAGATGCTCAGAAATAACCAGGATTTCTAAAAAAAGAAAAAGAAAAAGAAAAAGAAAAGCAAAAGACATAAAGCATCTATCAAATTGACAGAACTGGATGCAGGTTTTGTGATGCCTAAAGGCTGCATGATTTGGAGATCTGTTTAAGAAAAAAAAGTATAAAATTTGAGTACAAAATTAGGCACAAAGGGAAATTTTCATTTGAAAGAAAGAATTAAATAAACCTTTGGGTATTTATCTTTGGTTCTTCTGAGCTCTCTGTAGGCAGCTGATCTGTGCACCTAAAGATGCCTTGTTTTCTCAGCTCTGCGCACCTAGAGCATTGCTGTATTTGGAGACCGCGTTTACAGGGACCAATGCACGCACATGCCCTGCAGCTTCCGCTTCGTGGACTCTGAGTTTAGATCTTTCCTGATCTGCGGACAAACAGGTACCAGACCACCCGCCGGTGTCAGGCACTGAGAATAGCTTTGTTCATTATCTGACATCATTTCTATTTGTGGGCTAATCTCATTTTATTGTCTTTTTCTTCACCAAGACTCTAGTTAAAATATAATAAGCATTTTCCCCATAAAAATATAGACGGGCACCAGGATACTACTACCCTGCCTATATTAGATTCAGATGCTTCTTTGACTATCAGATGCACATTGTTGAAGTTCAAAGTATGTCCCCAGTAGGTGGAAAGGGCCTGGATGGGATGGGGACCAGGGAAACAAACTGGAGTCCTTGACTTAACATCAATTAGTCTTGAGCCGTTCTCTGTGTGGGAAATGATTGTGTGTGTGTGTGTGTGTGTGTGCGTGCGCACACGTGTGTGTGCATGCCTTCTATGTGCCAAGGACTGTTATAGCGGTGATGAGTTACCATAAGAGGTGTGATTGAAAATCCAGTGAATGTTTAACCTAAAAATCTCTATTACAATTAAGAGACATGTAGCCATTAATACTCCTCAAAGTGTCCCTCTGTGTTCAAACATACCCCATCATGCTTACCGCTGTGTAAAGTAGTTCTAAAAGTCCTGTGTTGTGAGAGTCTTTTTGTGGCTGTCTCAATCAATTTAAAATGTTTAGCTTTCACAGTCATTTTGACTTTGGGGACGAGAAAGAAGTCACATGTTGCTAGATCCAGTGATTAACGTGGATGAGGGCACATCATAACGTTTTTATGAGACTTTCTTTGTGTTAAATGGCACTTTGCAGCAGCATTCACTGTATTTTTGATCACACCTTGTAAGATATGAAAGAAGACTTCCTGAACTGCTTCAGAAAGTATACGTATTTGTTCGCTTGGGATGACAGTAAGTGTACAGACCAGTGGCTTAAGAAACCTAAATGTGTATTCTGACAGTTTTGGAAGCTGTGCTGGTAGGCCAGGTGTCTAGTGAGACCTCTCTTCTTGGTTTGCAGATGGCTGACTGCTCGATGTGTCCTTACCTGGCCTTTCCTCTGTGCATGTACACACACACACACACACACACACACACATGCACATGCACACACAACACACACAGATCTCTCTGCATGTCCTAATCTCCTCTTGTAAAGAACTCAAGTCAGATTGGATTACAGCCTCCCTAGAGGCCTCATTTTAACTTAACCACCTCTTCTAAGACCTGTCCAAATAAATCACAGTTGGCAAATTTTAGGGGGTACACAGTTCTACCCAGAATACCAGGATGTCTGGAAAATGCATCGCCTGACCACTAAGTGCTGGCTGAACCTAAGCAGAGCCACTGTCCCTCAGAACTCTCACCTGCAACTGAGCGTCTTCCCTCCCTCCTACCCCAATTCTCTGTCTTCCACTGCACTGGGAAGGGAGATGACTCACTTGTGTTACAGCATGGTGGTAAAGAGTGTGGACTCTGGCTGACACTTTGATTCTTCCCCTTATTAGCTGAGTGACTCTGAGTAAGTCATTTCACTAAACTTCAATATCCCCTCTTCTCAGCTGGGAGTTTACTGAAAGACTTCACCTCTTCAAACTGTAGAGAGGATTAGGCAGATTAATGGGTATAGAACAATAAATATTCAAGGAAGGCTAGCTACTACTAATTGTTAGGATATGTAAGTTGCAAGGGATAGAAAACCATTGGAAGTAATTTAAGCCATAAAAATGGAGTTGATTGATAAATCCAGGGAGGGTATGAGCGTAGCTGGAAATGGGCGACTAAGACCCTGCTGTGGACCATCCCCCATGTCTCATACTTCTCACTATGGTGATCTTGTATGTTCTTGGACTGGTTATTCCTCCTTGCATAGGACCATGGCTGCAAGCCACATTCCCTGTCTCTTGATATGGCCAGACTGTCCATGGATTACAGTGTGAAGAATCCCAGGGGAGATACTGAGGGCTCAGTTCAGGTCAGGGACTGGGGTGCAGATTTCACCACAGTTCTTAGTTTCAGGCTAGATGAAAATAACTGATGTCTCCCACATCATCTAAATGTTCTTCAGACTACGCTGGGAATTTTAGAGAAATCTGTGAGCTTCCTGGCATCCCATTTTTTCTTTTTTTTTAAATTTTATTTAAAGAGAAAAAAAGCAATACAGAAAAAATGGGTAGAAACAATACAGAACCTCAAAAAAACCCTTAAATCACTAGTTGACAGACCACATACTGTCCTCCCAGAAATAGCTGTTCATGTTACAAAATTAAGGCATACAAAGTGAACAC
>PVJX010008125.1:0-67201 GCA_004027295.1 Dolichotis patagonum
AATAGCTGTCATAATGTTTTGTTTTCTTCAAAACAGCTGTTCATACCATCATGCATGATATAGTCAAACAAAACAGAATAAAACCATTCCAACTGATGAATGAAAACATTGAAAGGCTTCAAAGCTATGAGATGGGGACTCATGCTTACCATAAAATCTTATATACTCTTATCAACTCTCATACTAGGGAGACTATATGATATTTACACATGTGAGTCTGGTTTATTTCACTTATGAGTATGGTCTCAAGTCGTGTCCATTTATTTATAAATATCTCAATGTGGATCTCATAGGGTTTTAATGACACCTGCCTACTGTACAGTGAGTACATCTTCCACAACATTGCTCAGGTGAATCTGAAGTATTTGCTGAAGCTGAGGTTATAATTTAGGACGTCCCTGTGGTGACAGCCGCGGACTGGCTGGCCTCACCTCGGGGACTCTGGCTCCAGTGCCCCTGATGTCCTCGTGCGTGGGTGCCCACGCTGACCTCAGCTGCTTGCTCATGGCAGTTACCTCGGTCTCCGTAGAGAGGATTTTATACGAACAGGTTAAAAGGTTCCTCCCAACTTTGCAAATCCTTGGTTTTGTGTTGTAGCTGGGGGGGTAGAGTGGGGGGCTCACTCTGCAGTCATGTCCTGGTAGACACAGCTGACAACTGAGGAAAAGGTGGGAAACGTTTCTGTTTGCTTTGCTCACCTACATTAGTTCTGTGGAAAAGCCTGCATAAATTTTTACATAGGTAGAGCAGTACAGTTTTTTTTCTAATGACTGGCTTATTTTACTTAGAATAATGTCCACCAAGTTCATCCATATTGTTGTCCATGGCAAAGCTTCTTTTTCTTTGAAGGCTAGCACTCTATGTATGGATAGACTGTATTTTTTCATCCAGTCCTCTGTGGATGGACAGTAGAGTAGTTTCCATGTACTGACTACCATGAACAGTGCAGCAGTGGATGTGGGAGTGCAGATATCGCTGAGATCTTGATTTCAAGTCTCTGCTTTGGGACTGCTGGTAGTGCTATGTTTAATTTTTTGGAGAAACTATCATGCTATTTTTCTATAGCTGTTGTGCTATTTTATATTCCCACCACCAATATTCTTTTCCACAACTTTGCCAACATTTGTTTTCTTATTTTGATGATAGCCATCCTAACAATTTTAAAATGATACATGTCTTTGTAGTTTTTGCTTCCCTGATAATTAATGATGTAGAACCTCATCATATACCTGTTAGCTGTTTGTTGTCATCTAAGTCTTTTGCCCATAAATAATGTTATTTGGATATGTTCTGTTTTGCAACTGAGTTGAGGAAATTCCTTCATATGTCAGAAATTAACCCTTTATCTGATATGAACTTTGCAAATATTGTCTCCCATTACATGGTGATCTTTTCATTCTGTTTCATTCTTCCTTTGCCATACAGAAGTTCCTTAGTTTGATGTGCTCCCATCTGTCTCTATTTGCTTTTATTGGCAGGTTTCCTGAAGGAACATGCTCCTGTGTGCTTTTTTTTCTACTCCTTTACCTTTTCCCCATGTATCAAGCTTTTGATAACTTCCACAGAAACCATAATGCTGATGCTTCCTGAGTACCATGCTGCATTTGTTAGGTTGTCATTCCCTTTGAAATTTTATAGGGATGATTTGGTACCAGAGGCTTTTTCTTCTGTCTCTTCCTTCATGGCCCTTTTCTTAATTCTCAGTCTCTGAATTATTTTTTGATCCTTTCATCACTCCTGCTGTTTCTGTCTCAGTGTTCCCCTATCAATCTTTTTTCCCTCTTTTTCCCTCTTGTCTTCTGTGCTTTTATTACCTTTACCCTGGGAAAGTCATTTGTTCCTAAGTCTTTGTTTACTCCCAAGAGATTAATGGTTTATAAAGTTATATTTTCAATCCTAGCTTTTCATATAAGTTTTAGACTCCCATTTCTAATTGCATCTGGAACACATTACTTCAAACATTACACTGCCAAAACTGCATTTGATCATCTTTTCCAGAAACCCTACCTGTTTTTTTCTCATTTTGTTTCTCCTCTTACCACCATTAGTGCAAGTACCCAAGTGAGGAACTTTGAATATAATTTTAACTCTGCTTACACTTTCTCACTTTTTTTAAATTGGTAAACAGCCTTATTAATTGTGCTTTGGAAGTATTTTTCAAACACTTTTTTTCTTCTGTGTTCTCATCACCTTTGTCTGTTATACTGTAACTCACTTCCAGTGGAAAAAAATTTTGCTCCTTAGGTTTGGGTCCTTGGGAAGAGTCACTCTCTGAAGAATTTTATAAGGGATACCAATTCTGGTTCTAAGTTGATCTTGTCTTGATCTAAGACAAAATACCTGTGATCAATGGCAGCACAGAGCAGCTTCTAGTCTTTGTCAGTTGAGGCCCTTTTTAGCTTAGGACCATTCGATTTTTTTCAAGATCTCGGCCCAGAAAAGGAATTTAATCCTGTATCAAACCAGACTTAAAAAAGGAAATAAGATTCAAAAGTTATGATAGCTATCGTAAAAGGGAAAGAAACTGCTCAAAGGGAAATTATACTGTTTGATCAATTTTGCATGCTTGCACCTGGTAACCTGAGCTACTATTTTGAAGATAACAATATGCAATACAACAACCATTGTTAAATTCCTATCACCTTGGTTTGAAATCCTATATTGCTATTGTTTTTTATTGTTGTCATTTTGCTTTTGCTTTTTGGTTCTTGATTTTTTTTCTCTTAAAAAAAAGATCTACAGAAAGATAGCTGCAAAGAGATGTTGGAGAGTGTTGTTCTTGACTTTGCCTAGCTCTTCCTTCACTCAGGAGATGTTCCTGTCCCACGTTAATACCAAGAAGAATGAGTTATAGTTCTCTTGGGCAATCACATGCCAATGTACAGAACATTCATTTTTAGCTGTACATATGTGGCTGCATTTTAAGTGGAGTCTTCTTAACCTTTCTTGCTAATAAGCCTAGGGTTCTTTTGCTCTATTTAGGTGAAAATTGTGATTCACCAAAATGCAAATCTACTAGCAGTCCTGATGTCACCAGATGACACCAGGTAATGATGGATGGCAACAGCTCACAAACCACCTGATGGTTACTGCTGCTGCTGGGCGGCACTATCTGATGCTGGACACTGGGTGCTGGGTCACTGCTAGTGCTGCTGCTGGCTGTTACCATCTGACACCATCTTGTGATGGACACCATAGGTTGAATCTAACAGGTGCTGGTCTCTGCCTTCAGTTTACACCATAGGTCAATTCTAGTGGGCACTGGTCTCTGTTGGCTACTGGTCTCTGGAGTTCTTTGATGTTAACAGCTCTGAGTGTTAGTCTTTCTTTAGAAACTGATCATTCTGTTACACTACCCACACAAGCAAGTTTGCAACAACAGCCAAGTTAATCTTTGTTTTAACAGGGTCTGTGCTGCAGCGCAGCAGTGCTGGGCAATGCTACTTACGTAGAAACTTGCAGGCTTGTTTCAGTGAGGGTGAGGACTAAGACCAGAAATATTTTGGAAAGTTTGTTAGGTATGCAAATAAGGGGTCCAAATCCCTCCCTTCCTGATCTTGGCCTTTCCAGGCTGTCTGTTTCTTTCTTCAAAAACACAACAGTGTCATCTGAAGTGGTGGGAGTGGGAAGGGGCACCATGCTTCCTGCCTGGCTGCGCTCGTGTTGGAGTGGAAGATGGTGGTTTGATAGCCAGGGAGGGTACCTAGATAGCAGTCAGGACACTGAAGTCAACTATCCAGACAACTAGGGCCAGAGGGAAGCAACATGGAGAGGCAGACAATCAATGGTGAAGTCGCACTCCCTCTAGCCAGCAGGGGAAAAACCAGTCAGGCACTGCTAGTCTGTCTGTCTCAACTGCATCGTCAGTGAAATGTTGTTGACTCTTGTTTTTTGTTCATCTTTGATTTTACACTTATTTTACATCTTTTTATATTTTATGTGTCCTTGGATGCTACCTTCAAATTTTTCTGGAACAAGATGGAAAATAAAACAATAAATAAACAAATAAATGTAGAAATGATTTAGGCCCTTGCTTCCTTTCCTTGGTTATTACAATGTTGGCCTTCCTTTCCCACTTTCTACATGTTCTTGATTTACTGGTCATGACATTCTTTTCCTTGAAAGCATTCGGCAGCTCCCTCCTTGCTGATTAGCAGCATATATAAGGTCCTTCACAATCTTGCAACTATCTTTTCTTAACCTTAACCCCACAACTTCCTACACCCAGCTTTCCAGCCATGCAAAGTCACTCATCGTTTCTCTTGGAAGTGTTTTGTGTCTTCATACTTAGAATTTCATGTTGTTCAAAACTGTGGATGTATATATGTGCCATCCTGCTTGTTTCCTTGTGATCTTTTATTCATCCTTCAAGGTCCACATAAAATATCACCTTTGTGGTTGTCTTTATTGGTTCCTTATAAAATTGTTTCTTTTCCTGCAAGTGTTGGCATAGTTCTTTTGAAGATCCTCTTGCTAATAACAACTATCACATTATATTTTATTGGTGTGTTCATTTGTATATTTCTTAATCGTTTGTTTACTGGTGTATTCATTTGTGTATTTCTTAACTGTTTGTTTTTACTCATCTTATACACTTTGGAGCTGGCATAGTATACACATTTAATAATTTTTTTTATTTTAAAGAAGATAAAACCAAAAAAATTAAAACAGAATAAAATCAATCCAAATAAACCCATATAAGTGATACAGGACTTCAAAACCTTACAAAATTAACAATAGTTGCCATAATGCCTTTTGTTGTCTTCAAAATGTTGTCTGAAAATAGATATTTCAGACATAGTAAAAGTTGGGGGCCAGGGTTTTAGCTCAGCAGCGTAAGTACTTGCTTGGCAAATGCAAGGTCATGAGTTCAATCCATGGGAAAAAAAAATTGAACAGAGCAGAATAGAATAGAAGCAATAAGAACAAAACAATGAATGCAATACAGGACTTTCAAACAAGCCAATAGAAAATCCAAAATGTCTTCCATAATATGTCTTACTATCTTTTGAATAGCTGCTCATGCCATCAGATTTAACATAATCCAACAAAACAAAAGATAATAAACCCCACCCAACAAAACAATGAAAATGATATGGCTTCCAGGCAGGGACTACCTCCTTGTGAGACCTGATTCTCTCACCCCGCAGTCTGTGAATGGTGCTGACTCACAAAGAGTCTTGGGTCTGGCTGTAAAAGTTGGTTTTTATCGTGCAAATGAACATTAGTTTTTCTGATAGATGTCTGTGGCTGATGTTTCATGACCTCATGTGATACCATGGCCACATGACTTTTTGGATTTGTGGGGTTTTTTTTAGTTCCACCAGTAAATCACTTCTTAAAAAAAATACTTGATTCCAATAATAGACTTATTGAGTCATAATCGTCATCTTGAGTTCAAAATAACAGGAAGACAGTATAGTGATGGCTTGTAGTATTTTTTAGTCTATATTTTAAAAAGTCATTTGGTCCATATATAACAGGATCTTATTGATTAGGTTAGGAAACTCAGGAGAAACTTTTAATGAATAATCTTGTTGAATTAAAGTTGGGATCAAGGGCATTTACTAGAGATGCTGTGTTTATAATAGATGGGTATGTGATATGTCAGTATGAACTGTAGGGTTTGTGAACAGATTTGGTATATTTTGTTAACTAGTCCTCATAAACATATCTTGGTACCTGTTTTCTAACAATAGTTATACTGGGCCCTCCACAGGCATGATCTAACAGGTAGTGAATATTTACATTTCTTAAAATTTATTATTGAAAGACACATCATCATTCATTCCTCTGAAAATACTTCCCTCTGCCTTGAATACACTTATCCCATCTTTCTGGCCACATTCTGCAGCAATTCTGGAAGTTGTCTTTCTTGAATGTCTGTATGAGCCTACAAATTAAAAAAATATGATTGTGCTGCCGAATGCCATCAAATGGAAAGGCAAACTCATAAAAACATTGGTATGTGTCTTCAACCACCTTATTTACCAGACCTTACACAATGCAACATCTGGTTCTTCCCCAGATTAAAAATGACTCTAAAAGATAGACTAGTTTGAATCCATCAAGGCAGGCAGAACTGCCCAACTAGAGACACACATGAAAGAGGACTTCCAAATCTCTTCCAGTAATTAATGCATGAGCTGAACATAGTGATGGAACAGTGCCATCTTCCATGACCCTGTCCAACATGTACACAATGTAGAAGGGAACATAGTCTATTATTCAAGCTGCTCTGAAAGTATAACCTCTTCCTCTTCCTCCTGCTGTAGGATTCTGGAATGTTGCTTTGTTTTCTCTATATTTGGCTCTGTGGGAAGTCATCTAACCTCAAACCCTAGGCAGGAACTAATGGACATATAAGATCTTGAGAGCTCTGGTCCAGAATATGATGGAAGAAAATCAGCTAATAGGCTTATGTTAAGGTAGGACAATCAGCCTGCTCTGAAAATATACTAAGAAGGCTCACAACAAGGATTTTCTTAACCCTGACCCAAAGTAGTTTACAGCATTCATGTAAATAGTTTTTCTGGAGACAAAAACCAGGAAACATTAAAAATAAATTTTCTGTTAGGAGTTAGTATATACTTTTAAGGAGAAGTGCTGACCTAGAAAGTGAGAATGTGCTTTTAGAAGAGTTGTCCTGAAAGTCTTTCACTACTTCATAGCTCCGGCATTGTAATACATATCAAAGATCAAGTACACTGTTGCCAGTACGGTGTATTTGTGACAGGAGATGAAAAGCAATAGAAATACATAAATACACAAAATCAGTCTGCCAGTGCAGCAAGAAAATACAGGTAAAACAAAGCAGCACAACTGATTTTTTGTGTTATAAAACAAACAAACTTTAATGTTATTACACTGGTTTGCATCACCAAAGGATCAAACGGTATTTGAGTAACTGTACTTATGAAAAAACAAATATTTAGCAACTGTATTTTCTTCACTGGTACCAGGCTGCAGACATCTATGGGAGCTAGACTGCTTATGATCTCTGCTCTGCATTTTGCATGTTTTTTCAACATCAATAGAGTAAAGGTGGGTGGGATGAAAATAGTCTTGAACTAATTTTAGACAATTTGCATGGCACTCTTAGAACATAGACTGTCTTTGTGACCTTAATGAGATGAATGCCCTGAGGAGAACAGAACACAAATGAGGGATTTTTGTGTGTATCTTTCAATGTTTGCTGCTGATAGAATGCATTTATCTTTAAGATACGTCTATAGAAGTCACTTGGATGGTCCTTATTGTATATGTCAAGTAGTTGCTTCTTTATTTAATAACATTTTAGGTAAGACTCAGTTGTTAGAGATGAAGTTTCAAGTGCTTCTCTGTAAGATGATGGTAACAGATCATTCATACAGTACAGAGCATAAAGAAAGCAGCTCCAGTTCCTAATAAATAGTAAGAGATATGACCGCAGCCTGCAAATCCCGTGTGGAGCAGACATGTGGAAGGACAGTGGCAAAGTCATTGAGGGAGCTGAATGGGCTGATTATGTATTTTGAGCTGCTTTGATTTTTTTTTTCATTTTTAAATGGAAAGCGACCACCAGCACATCTCTCACAAGAGGCATAGAGGTATGTACAGAAGTAAGCCAAGCTTCTCTGAAGAAAGCCCAAAGATTCTTAGAGAGGTAAATCTAACAAAATTGATTTCTTAAAAGAAATATATCTTATTTTTTAAATGATGAAATTGTTTTATTAATTTAAAGGCTAGCCCAGTCAAATGCCCCCCTCTCTCTGCCCCCCCCTTGCTCTTTCTCTTTCTCTATGTGTGTATATATATATATATATTTGAAATATCTTTTAAAAAGCCTTTCATTTTAAAATGTTTTTCAACTTCTTACCTGGCTGGTATAGAAGGACACTGAAATTTGCAAAATTAACACAAACTTAGGGCCTTTTCTATGCCTCAAGAATTCCCAAGGAAACTCATAAACTCCTCTTCTGATTCTTGGGTCAAGGACACTAGTAGCTGTGAGCAGAATGTCAACAGGCCAAGAGTTAAAGTGACATAGCATCCCATGGTGTGGCTTGGTCGAGCTAAATGTATGGATGCACTTTTCTCTAGCTCAGATCCCTCAGTGCCAATCAGAACTAGAATTTATCAAATTTTATTAAAATTTCGTCAAAGCTGTTCTTGGATGGGAAACTTGCCTGCTGAGTTTTAGCCCAAGGCAGATTTTAATGGCCAAGTTCTGCAGGCATCAAAGGGAGGAGGACTTAGCAAGTGCGAGTCGGCTCTTCCCAAATGGTGACAGCCTGCTCTCCTGCGAAAACTCCACAGAAGTATCATGAGCGAGGAGAGACTGGAAGATCTCTGACAGGCAGTCTGGAGTTTAATCACTTCTCTCCTTTCCAGGATGCCACTCTGGCACAGTCATTTCATGCCCTCAGAAGTTTCAGAATCCTCAAACTGATCAAAGCATTGGGAAGACAGAGCTAATTGCACCTACACACATTCCTTCATCACAAGTTGTGCCTTTCATGTGTTCATTTACTTCTTCTTCACTTAGATTCAGCTTTGATTATTCACTCATCATTCATTTTTTCCTATTTTTCTTCTCACTAAACAAGACACGCAAAGACAAAAGAAAGGGGATTGAGATGTCTAAATAAGCTCAACGAAGCACGAACTGCTGCAAAGACCTTTGAGCTCTTTCGCTGTAAGTTTCTAATGAGAAAACAATGCACAGACAGGTCACCATCCCAGTTTCACCTCCCCATTGCCCTTATCTTGAAATGGGTATAATTTTAATTGAGAGAAGTTAAGAAGAGGCACAGGATATGCCTTACTTCATTTAATTTTCTGGATGGTGGATGTTAAGGGATAAAACCAAACTAATTACGTTGAAGAGCACCTCCTTACTAGACGGATGATCCAGAAGTAAATAATTTCTGGCCAAAAAGCTAAAATCCACACATTGGCATTGTTCAAGGACAGTCACTTAGGGCACAGCTTCAAGGTTGGCTGGCATCTTTGCTCTGCATAACCTTGCTGAGTACAAGGAGGCCAGGAAAGGGAGATGCACTAGAAGCTGAGGTGTCCCTCTCCACCTGGCAGTGTTTGGCCTCTGTGTGGGAGGAAGATTAGGGAAGGAAAAAGGGACTAAAGTCAAAACATGTCATAAAAGAGACAACAGGTTAATCTGTCTGGAGAATTGTCAAGCAGTGTAAAATCCATCCACAGACACATCAGATTTTTCCTCTGTAACTACTCGCGCTATTGGTTCATATATCCTGAGGAATCTGGCATTGTCAAGCAATGAGGCAGTATGAGTTGGGGCTAAGTGGTCACATTATGTATGGCGTGAACTCTGAAATCTTCACTACCTTTGTCTTCAGCCAGGATGAAGATGAGAGAGAACGGGTCAGTGGCAGACCCCTGCCTCCTTACCTTCAGTCCCGTTACTAAGTACAGATTGTTTTGCCAAAGAAGAAATCAGTTGCTACCATTTGAAGCCAGACTCCAGACTTCAGATCGGTTGAATCACAACCTTCAGAGATTGGACCTGTCCACCTGCTGTTAGCAGACTACAGGTCATTCTAACTTACAGGAAGGCATACAAACCAGAGTCACAACTCAGGACAACTGTGCAAAACACCTAGTGGATAAGGATGGATGCCACATAGTTGAATGAAAGCAAAGCTTACACTGTTTTTCCTTCATTCTTTCAGGCATCTATCTGTGAACATTTTGTAAGAGCTGGCTATGTCCAGGTCCTGGTTAGGTAGTAAAATTCTCACACTTTAATGTATATGAAAATTACCTGAGCCTTTGCATTTCAGGATGCAAAGATGATAAAAACAAGATGATACTGGTATTGCTGGTCCCTGGGCCACACTTAGCAACATTAAGAAGGATTTTTCCCTCTTTCTTGCTATTTCTTGTGCTCCCTTCAGAGCTGTCACAAAGACCATTTGAATGAACAAGTCCACTCCCCTATTTTGGTCTCCCTCCCCTGCTGCCCACTTTCCTTCTGCCTCCTTGAGCTATGCACTTTTCTCTCTTGCCAAATCTAGTTTCTGTAGAGAATCAACATCTCAGTGTGTTTTATAAGGACAGTTGATAGTAGCTGCTTTACTTAGCTCTGCTCCCTCCTCCTCTTTTCCTCTGCCTCCTTTTTGACTAGGTTATACAAACTGAAGCTAATTTTTATGACAGTATTTCAGACAGGACTGGGGGAGTAACTCAGTGGCAGAACATTTGCCTAGCATACACGAGGTCCTGGATTCCATCCCTAGCACTGCCAAAGAAAAAGAACCAGGCACCCATCAGGCTGCTTAAGAGACACATTTTTAGGGACTAGAGAGAGGATACAGGAGTCAATACTTTGACAAAATTTCAAAGGTCACACCACATAAAGAATACATGATATCTGCAACAAGTGTAATAGCTGCTCTATGTGCTGACCTCTTTATTTGTCTCATTACAACAGTATTAAGACTGTGAAGCTAAAAGCTATGCTTCTGCTTTGGTACCTCTTATCACAACAGTTAATACTTGTAGTTTTCTAAAAACCATTTTATTATGGAGACTATACCTTGTGTTATGGTTTGTATTTAGATGTCCCCTAAGAGCCTCATGTGCTCATTGGCATGGACTTTGGAGGTGATTGGTTTATAGTTGCACTATGATTGATTCACTGTTAGGAAGTAGGGCTTGGTTAGATGCGGTTCTCTGGGGAAGTAACCTGGAAGGGTGCACATCCCTCCTCATTCCTTCCTTCTTTCTCTGCTTCTTGGCTGCCATGTGTTTCCTTTTCTGGGTCCTTCCACAATGCCATTTCTGCCTTGGAACTAGCCAACTATAGACTAAACATGTGAGCTCAAATTAACTTCTCTTCCTTTAAGTTGCAAGCGTTGGGTATTTAGTCCCAGTGAATAACAAAGTCACTAAGATGCCATGTGTGTCCATCATCCAGCCCCAACAAACATCAGCTTGGTTGTATAGCTGGTCCTGCCATTGGTACCTCTGTCACTTCCTCTACATTCCAGACATTCTGTCAGTTACTGAACACTGGCCTTGTATGAGGCATGATTCAAGTGACTTATATATATCAACTTATCTACTGTTCACTAAACAACTATTAGGAAGGTTTAGTTATTACCCTCATTTTATAAGTGAGGAAAAAGAGATATAAAAAAACTGAAGTAAGCTTCAGCCTCTGAACCACTGGGCAGTAATTCCTGGAGATCAGGATTTGAGAGTCTGAGCCTTCTTCTGCATTGGGGCCTCTACTGCCCAGAAAGGGGCTGCACTAGGTACATCATAGTCCTCACTTAGTGTCCAGTTTTAGCTGCACATCCACAGGGTTGTTTGGGAAGGGGGGATGAAGCAACTTTCCAGTTTCTCTATTTTCCCAGGACTATTCATAGAAAGCTCTGAATACCAGGAGAAAAGAGCTTCCCAGCTTTCTGCCCCTTAGGAATGTATAACAGATAGGTTGACTGTAATATTCATGGCAAGACATGTAGGAAACAGAACTTACTAAAACAAAGATATGATCCTACTCTTACGAGACAAAATAGTGTATAACAGCACTTGTACCCCCCCACAGATGCAAACCAAATATTCACACAGAAACAAGCATCGTATTCACTGCGTATTCACACAGACTCACAATTTTACACAGAGACATTCACAACTACACATCAAGCACGTGTGTAGACATGCATGGATAAGCTTGATAGCATCCTTCTTACAACTGTCTATACTTTTTAAAACCTAACATTAGTAAGTGCTCTTTGTTCCAATTTTCCTTTTATTAGTTTAAAGTTATATACTCTATTTCTATTATTTTTAATATTTCAGACTTCATTATGTGCATAGGAACATATATTTCTATAATAAATGGGAAAGTTAGTCTATATCCTTCTATAGAATAAGGCAAGAACCTTTACTTCTCTTTGCCCTTCTTTTACTTTAAATGTTCATACAATCAAGAAGCTTGTTTCTAACTTGCTATGACCTTTTAAATTAATAAATTGTTAGCTCATTTAAATAGACACTTACTTAAAACTAATTTACTTATACTGTGTGTTTCTTATACTGTATCTTTCTGTGTTCATTCTCTTTCCAACAGAACATATTCTAGAGTATTTCTTGAAATCATCAGTGGATACTGAACTTTTTCTGTTGGTTGGCTTTTTGTTGCGATGAACAAATACATGATAAAATCAGCTTAGTAGAGGAAAGATTTATTTTGGCTCTTGGTTTCAGAGGTTTCTGTCCGTGGTTACCTGTTTCACTGCTTTTAGGTCCATGGTAAGGCAGAGGCATCATGGTGGAAGAAAGCTGCTCACCTGGGGCAGCAAGGAAGTAGAGAGATAGAGGGACAAAGCCTGAGGAGATAAAGTGTGCAAATGCATGCTTCCAGTTACCAGTTTCCTCCCACTGGGCCCCACCTCTGCATAGCCCATTCAGACTAAATTAACCCATCATGAGGGGGGCACTTCACAATCCAATCACTTCCCTAGACATCTCTTAATCCACTCAAGTTGACAACCAAAAGTAACAGGCACACCTTCTGAGACTGGAATGTGTAAAAAATGGTTTCATTTTATTTTCTCTCTTAAAAAGTGCTTTGGTGGGGATTATATAAATTCCTGGTATCTAGCATTGCTGATCTAAAGTCAAATGTTAATCTGCATCTGTTCTTTTGTATATCTTTTCTTGGATAACTTTTAGTTTTTTTTTTTTTTTTTGTTATTTGCAGTGCTGAGGATCCTAGAACCTTGTGCTAGCTGGTAAGGGCTCTATCACTTAGCTATATCTCAAGTCCACTATTAGTATTTTGTGTGTTATTGAGGTTCTGAAATTTCATTATAATGTCTGTAACTTGAGTTAAAATAGTATCCTTTTGTGTATTTGGATACTTAGTTGGTGCAGTGGTTGCAATCATTGAGTCTGAGAATACTTGTCTTTTTCTTTTGGTTCTGGAATGTTCTTTGTGATGATTTCTTCAAATATTGCATTCCTTCAATTCCCTTTATTCTCTTCTCAGAATAATAAACTTCTAATCCCCATTATTTTATGCTATGGACTTGTTATTCACTTTGTTTCTATCTATGCTATATACTCCATAATCTGTTGTTATTTTTACGTTATGTGGTTTAAAGTATTTTAAAGATACTTATACATGCAAACAGGTGACAAATGTTTAAATATTGATTTACTGACATATTTCTTCTTTGTGAAATTTCTCATAGCTTCCTGAAGAACTAAGTTTTCACCTGACATAATTCCTCTTTAACTTATAAAACTCTTAGCATTTATTGTAGTGCAAATCTGTTGAAGAAAATTACTTTCAGCTCTTGTCTAAAAATACTTTAATATACTTTCAATTTTGAAGAATTTATTCATTAGTTAAAATTCTGAGTTGAAAGAGATTTTTTCTCTTAGTATTTGAAGATATACTAATGTCTTCTGGTCAACATTTCTGATGAAAAGTCATGCTCATCATTCTTTCTCTGTTTGAATACATTTCTTCTAGCCTTTATCTGGTTTCAAGAGTTTCTTGGAAGGTTTTTGGTTTGCTTGTTTTGTTTTGTTTCAGATATTTGATTAGAATGTGTCAAAATGTGGACCTCTTTGTTTTTAGATGTTCTGGAGTTGTTGACGTATTGTGAGTGGATGTCTGTCAATAGTTTTGGAAAATTCTGTCATTATTTCTTCAAATCATTTTTCTGCCTTGTTCTCTAATTCTTCTGAAATTCCAGCTTTATGTATATGGTCTATTATACATGTTATAATGTTTTTCCTTCAGATTATATCATTTGTCTTTCAAGCATTTCTGTGGTCACATTATGTTAATGAAATTGAATGTCTTGTATATATGATATGGAATATGAATATTGTGATTCTATATTGGTCTGTTTTGCAATTCACTCTTCTTTAGGTACATGGTTTTCTTGGTGGGGGAGGGGTATCGGGAATTGAACTCATGACCTTGAGCTTGCCAGGCAGCTGCTTATGCTGCTGAGCTATATCCCTGGCCTTCAGTCTTGTTTATGTCTAATGTAAAACTTGATAGCATATGTATGTTATTGGCAATTTTAAAATAGTACTGTAGTTGAGATATTAAAACAATATACCTCTGGGCTGTGATGACATATTGAAGGTAACTTTAGTTCCGGTGGGGTTTTTTTTGAGGGGGGGAAATTTTGGGTAACATTGAAAACACTTGTTCATACATCAGAGTTTAGTGTATGATTTTATTTTAGAAAATTCTTTTCTAAAAATGTTAACAAAATCACTGGTCTAGAGGATACTGTGGGCATTGGATGTTGGCTGGTGATATTTATATAAAAGTTAGTCTTGATTGTTGCTTGGGTTTTTGTTTTATCGTACTTCGAAAGGCACTCTTGCACTGCTGCTGCTTGGTGTGTGGTAGGAACTTAGTTCAGTACGCACAGTGGCCTACTGGAGATAATCTATTCTAAGTCCTAGGCACTTCTCTGACTCATCAAGCTGGTTTAGACTCCTGTTGGAAGTTTTGTTTGCTGGGCTGTGTCATGTAGAATTTTGGGTATAGCAAAGGGTTCCTGACATTAACTGTTTGTCTTTAAATGTTGAATGGAGGATAACTATATCCTTGAATAAAGCAGGACACTTCCCAAATTTTAATTAGCACTGTATGAGCATCTATTAAATATGCTTGCTAAATTAGAATACATTTCAATCCACTTTACTCCTTAGTGTTGGACACTGAAGATAATTATTTGACTTAGAACCAATAATATTTAGGTAAATATATCTGTGAAATAGTAGTTGGCTCTGAATTTATGCTTTTTATTCCCATTCCATAAAGACCAGAAGCAGATTCACAGTATCATTCATGAAGATTAAGGTTCAGGGGTCTTTCCCAGGACAAGCCCTAGGAAAACTGAAAGTTGCTGGCTACTGTATTCTATTACCAGGCAAACACTTGAACTGCTGTATTCCGTTAAAGAAGGGAGCTGGAAGCAATCAGGAAGCACTCCCTCAATAAGCATTTCTGGTAAAGCAAGAAAAGAGTCACATCTCTAAGTCATCAGGAAGTTTTTGTGGTTTGTTTTTTCATTTCAAATTGAGATGTACATCTTTACTAATTTTATAGTGAAAAGTTAGTATTCTTTTCACAAAGAGGGCTCCCTAAATTGTATAAGCTTGGGTCCTCCCAAAAACTTTTATGTACCTCAAGGTAGCTGGTTATTTTTATATTATGGAGTTTTAAAATATAAAAAGGCACCCATATCCAGTGTGACACCATTGTATGAACTGGAAAATCATCCTCTGAACACATGCGGTACACTGTGTATATGACTTGAGTGGGTTTGTGTTCCTTCCCAGAATACAACCTGCACACCTGCAAGTGGCAGCCCTGGGTTACTCCGAAAGGGTTTAGGAAATGAAGAAAGGTTTATAGACAGAAGTAAAGATTCCTTAAAATCCCACCCCAAATAGTCAGTTCACATTTGGATGTACAATGCTTTCATACATATATATGTATAATTAGTATCAATCACACTGCATAGGTAATTTAATATTCCCTTTTTGCATAGTATTATTATGTGATAAGTATGTTCATATGTAGCTAAAGGTTCTTTGAAATACTATGTATAATGAGCTGCATAATTCATAAGGCTGTACCTCAATTCATTTTGCGTTTTTCTAATATTGGTCATTTCAGTTAGCACCTATGTTTTATATCATAAATAACATTGCACAAAACATATCTATGCAGAAATTGTGGCTCTGGCTTTGAATATTTCCTTATGAAACGTCCTATATAGGGAGTTATGAGATGTGTTCCTCCATCATTTCCCTCACATATCATTTGAACACATGGACTACTGCATCCTAATTATGTTCTATGCCTTCATGACATTGTTTTGATAAAGAAAGAGGCTGCTTACTCATGCTGCTCCTAGATTTTCTGGTAATCCTCTCTGGTGTCCATTTGGTTACATGGTTCTAGACCACAATAACAACGCACCCAAGACAATTTAATGCCTGACCTAAATTTTGCAAAACTATCCAATTTCTCCAGCCAGGAGTGAAGCAGAGACTCATGTCTGACAGTGTTATAAGTAACTCAGATCAAAATATTGATCAGGAGTGGATATGTTGTTTTCCAGTGGGAGGATAAGGCCGGAGAAACCAATCTATTATTGCCTCAATCGGCCATCTCACTGAAAAGCAATTGGGCTAATGATACCAACTTATAATTGTCAATTTATTTTAGCTAGAAGGTAACAGTAAGTCATTACTTTGTCATAGCATCTGTTAGAAGATACTATTAAGGGTGGAAGTTTCCAAATTTGTTCTTTTCATTTTTTGTACTTTCTTCAAAAGAGAAAGAAAAACTAACTTTTTCTTAAAAGAAAAGCAAATTTGTCTCTTCATTTTCTCTTCCTGATCTCCAAGAACACACATTTTGGCATTTGACTAGAATTCTGTTCCAATTGCCTGGTCTTTGCTAGTGTCAAGGTTCTGTCTCCTAAACCAGATTGTATAGAATTATCAGAGGCTAATAGGCATCCTAGATTCCACACCATACAATGTAAAACCTTAGAGAACCTGAACAATCTCAGTCCCGAGTTGTGAACCTGTAGCATCTAGTCTGAATCAGATGCATAGATATAGGTAGGTTAGATTTTAGTGTTTTAGGGAAAATAAGTAATATTTCCTGAGCACTTACCTTGTATATTTTTCTAAGTCCATTATGTGTGCTGTGTCATCTAAACTTGACAATAATTTTATAAAGTGGCTATTACTGTTGTTGTTTTATATGTAAGAAAACCAAAGCATAGAGATAGTTAAAGAGCTTGCCCAATATTGAGTTTATTAAGAGGCAGACATGAAATTCAAACTCAGAGAATATAAATCCAGAACTCACCTTCTGGTTTGTGGTAAGTAATGATTCATCAACAGTTTTCAAGAATTTGAAAGATTTCACATAATCATAGAGTTTATGCCCTCTCTGTAACAAGTGTCAAACATTAGGACAGTTCCCTGCAGATGAGGTGTGTCATCCTCTTCGGATTGAATACTTGCTCTTGAATTTGCTTTTCTTTCATTGGATCTGTGCCTCTTATTTGTATAACAGCTTGATCCTTATTGGCATTTATGACTCCCAAGGTAATTCAGTGATTCTCAGCTGGGGTGATTTTGGCCCCCAGGGGACATTTGGCAGTATCTGAAAACATATTTAGTGCTCAAACAGGGTTAGGAGGTGATAGTGGCATCTACTGGATGGATGTGAGGAATGCTTCCCAATACCTAAAGCTGCATCCTGATCAAAATAACAGTAGTGCTGAAGTTGAAATGCCTTGATCTAAATCCATATCCCCCTCACATATGTGAAAAGACTGAGATCATAAAGTCCATGATTTTATCCAGTTCTCAAATAAAGTCTGTGCCAGGCAGAATGAATCTATCTGTCTTAATTTCTCATGACCATTTCTTCAATATGAGCTTTAAAAGCCTTAAACAGAGTTGTTTATAAATGATGTATTTCTAGTTTGTTTTGTTAAGATGAATACTAAATATTATAGTGATTGTGAGAAATCTTCATTGTCTAATTTACTAGATAGAAGATTTGCTAATTAAGAGTTTTCTAATTAGCCTTACGTGAAAAATTGTGTGGCTTCAAAGCAGCTGCCAGGATCCAACTATAAATCACACCCTTTTCAAAGAATCTATAATGGCGAATTTATCATATAACATGCACATGTTGGGTGTGCATGTTATATGATATTACTACTTTTTCTTCCAAAAGTGTACACTTTACAAAGAAAAGGAAAAATGCTGTATGTAATTTTGATTCAGTCAATAAACAAGGCCAGGAAATTCACAGAAAATCTCTAAACCATGCCCTTTATTCTGGGTTTTTCTAATTTGAGGTCTGGTGAGATACGGTTAGCTCATCTCTGAACTTTACTTTTACTTAGTGCCACTTGAACTCTCGCCACAGTTGGGCTGATGCATTTGAGGCTGAACAGGCTGCAAATTCTTGCATACTTGAAATGGATTACACAGGCCCATAGCCTTCATTATTAACTATTTTACTCAAGAGGCAAGGGGAGAAGAAACAGTTCGGAGCTTTATGCTCATATAATGCATATAATAATAGCTAATTTCCTCTGTGGTAGGCACTGCTGACAGTGCGTTGTGTGGATTTTAGTACTTAATTTCATTTAATAGTGCTTTTTGCATCAAACTGTTAACATGTGAGGATATTTTTATATATATGTATTTAATATATTACTTTGTATAATCATGGGATATCAGCTCTAGGACTGGTTAACTTAGTGACTTATCAGTGTCTTCAAATGTTCAGGTGCTTTCTATCATTGCATCCTCTCCTTGTAGGGTGGTGAGGGTGGCTCTCCATGGGGAAAGCCTGACAAAGCTGTACAGCTGCTGTAGCTCCAGGTGTCGCGTCCTGACTTGACATTTCCTAAAGGAAGAATCAAAGATGAACTTTTCCCTTGTGTGCATCTTTTTTATTTACTTATTTAATCTGGTGCAGAAACCTTTCCAGAGCTCCCCACGTCTAACTCCTCCCAACTGATTAGCCAGAATTGTGTCCCTTTTCCATTCCTTAGTCATCTACTGGCAAGAGAAATGGCGTTTCCATTATGGGCAGGATGAGACATTAGACTATGACAAAGAGGGTTAGCCAAATAAAATTGGGGGTCTATAAACAAAGAAGGCAGAAATGGCAGGTGAGTAGTTAGGCTCAAAAGGAACTCTCAGAATAGTTTTCAGTTGACTTATATTTATGTTGTTGCTGCCTTACCTCTAAGTATGTTAGAAGCCTGTTCCTAACCAAACAGATCAAACTCAATGCTGTGGGATCACCTACTTGAATTTCTATGATCTCAGGACAATGCTAATGCCTTATTCCAGCTAAGAAAGGGCTGAGATGGTGGGCTATGTTACCCTACTCCGTGCCCAAGATCGAGACACCCATGCTGGTGAGTCTCAGGTAGTTCCTGGAGGCTGTGTGGCCTGTCCATCGGCAGCCACACTGGAGTTGGAAAACAAGCAGGGCCCAAAAGCAGATGCCAAGAAAGGACAGAATTCACATTCTCCATTAGTCAATACCTTTCCTTTCTCAAAGTCAACAAAAGACCTGAGTCTTCCTCACTGTAGTTCGGTGACAAATTTGCTCCTTTGGGATATCTCATGTGGTCCACTCTCAATGGATTCATCAGATAGCACAAGTGGTGAACGCTGCTGTTCTGACTCCATGCTTCTTTCCTTCTCCAGGGATGTTCTAGACTTCTACCCAGAAAATCGGTGAATACTGGCTGGGTGTGGGTGCTCTTGCTTCAGAGTCTCAACTGTAACTACCAGCTGCTAGCTGAAGACCTAGTGAGTTACTCTTTTTTTTTTTAAACTCCAGTCTACCTGGCTGTAAAATGCAGATTAAAGAACATAATAAACCTTTCTTCCTAAAGTAGCACTCCCTGTGAGGATTAAATGAAACTATGTATGGGAAGAACATGACACATACTAGGTCTCAATGAATGGTAACTTTCAACAGTTGTTTAGTTATGGAATATTCCATATCTGAACAACAGGAGCACTGCGATAGTCAGTGTTAAGTTCTGCAATAAGACAAATAGGTTTCTTCTACTTCTGGCTGTTCCTCTAAGCCTCAGTTTTGTCTCTTGAAAAATGTCCTGTAGATGTAAAGAGGCTGTTGTGAGAATTAAACAAAATAGTGTATCTGAAGCTTAATTAAATATAACTGCTATAAATAATATTCCAATTTTCAGTGACAAGACCGTGTATGTGCCAAGACTAAGCATATCTGCATTCCCAAGCAAGCTAGAGATTAGGTTTTTTTTCCCTCTCTCTCTCTCTCTCCCTTCTCTTTCAGTAGCACAGCAGTGCTCCCCCAGCCTCCAGAGACTGTGGAAGTGTGTTTAAATTTCTGATTTACAAACTAGCTGGCAGTTCCCTGCTTTCCCATTCTTCAAAGCCTGGGACTTAATTGGGATGCAAATATCTCCCTTGGTAGCTGAGCATTGCTCTTGTCACCAGGGAAAGGCGCTTGGTCATCTAGGGAGGGACAGTGGACAAAAAGACCCCCTCCCTGGGGCTCTCCATCTTTGTGCAGAGAAAATGATGATGATGTATGAGACAGCTATGTCTTTGGAGTCCAAGGAGGACATGACAGACGGGATAATATGGGAGGAAAACCCTGTCTCAGTAATGGAGACAGATGGCCTTGGCTTGTCTTCCTGGCATTGTTGGGGCTGGAGCGGAGTGGCCGTCTCCAGAGGAACTTCACTGGGTGGCAGGTTCAGTATGTCAGCCACACTGTCCTCAGTGGTAGCCTTCAACCAAGGTGGGGGCAATGGGAGAAACACACGGAGGGGGCGTGGGAGGGGGTCACGTGGCAACCCCAGTCACTCCTGGATTTGACATGCATGTTTGTCAGGAATGGCAGTTCTAACTTGATTGGCAGGTTTTTTTTTTTTGCATCTTTCTTCCACCTCTTATTCCTCCCTGCTCCTCTTTCCTCCCCAAAGAATCGAGTTAAACTAAAACTCTAAAACTCAAGCAAAAAAAAAAAAAAAGCCATAAAAACAGGTCCCAAATCCTCACTAAGCTCCTCCTGCTCCCCCTTCAGGCCCCTTCTGGGCCACAGGAAAGAAAGCTTAAAGCTAGAGTGGGAACGTCATTTTTAGAAATCATCTCTTGGAGCAGTTTTATTAATTTCACTTCTTGTGGTTACCACATATTTGGGGAAGACAATTGATTTCACAGATCTGTGTGGGCGGCTGAGGAGCTGGCTCTGAGGCGGCAGAGAAACCCTACCTCGAGAACAGCCTCACTAATTGACGTACGGCAAAGACATTCAAGGAAACTTTTCTCTTAGTGCTTGATTTTTAAAATTTTTATTGAAAATTTTTAATTCAATTGTATATAATTTTTTTATGGAGAAACTGTCTTTTCCTTCCACCCCTGTATTGCTACTGTCCCAAGCTTCTCCTCAAGATTTCTATTTAGGAACTAGAAAGGTAAGCCACACCTGGTTTTAAATCATAATTCTGGATCCAAAGACAGTGTCAATGGCTACCAGAGAGTCCACTGCTAGGGTCCAACAGAAAGATGCCTGGGAGGAACCTGATGCCTGGGAGGAACCAATGCTGCCATTTCTGCTTCTGTTTCAGATGCTAAGTTTTTGGTTTGAGGAAGGTGTCAAGAAGGTATGGAGAAGCAGGGGATTCTGATCAATGCATAGATTTGGCATAAGTCTATGTATCCAGCTATGGAGGTCCCTGTTACAGTACCTGACTGGTACTTTTTTAGCGGGGGTGGGAGGGGTTGTACTGTTGGATTCTTTGAGATGTCAGGCTAAATTACTGCATCATCAAGCGAGAAATCAGTTCTGATGCTAAATAAATAATAGACCAAGCTGAAAAAAGAAAAAAAAAAACCTCAATCACTAGATCTGTGGGTGGCGGTGGGTACGTAGATGCTGTTTTAGAGCTTTAAATATGGGTTCCTTGGTATTAGCTTTATTTAAAATAGAGTGGTAGTTTCTTCACACCCTCTGCAAAGTTAATAGCCCACCTTGAATGAGATGGTAGCCAGCAGTGCTTTTGTTACTAATTATATTGTCCTTGTGTGGGGAGCACATACTGTGGTGGAGGAGTCAGGGGGATAGGGCTCCTCCCCCAGCAGCCTCCATGATGACCAGGGACAGAGATGAGGTTGATTAGCACAGATGTCCCCAGTGGGAAATGGACAGGTGCAAGAAGCAGGGCTTGGATCCTTGTCCCAAACATTCTGATCACTGGCATAGCTGATGCCCAACTGTGGTCATCTTGCTCCTCCCTCTGTCTTCATTTGCTGTGTCCTCTGCTTCTTTGTTGAGGGCAGTCAAATCCAAGTTGAGCTATGAGAGAGTGGGACGCAGGCTTTTCCTCACTTTCATGGGAAAACAAACTCCGCCCCCAAAACTTCCTTGAGTAGTGTGAATGCTAAAGTAGGTCAAGCCGCTGTGATGAACTGGTCATTGACATGGACCCTGAATGAAGTTCAGGCTCTCTGAAGTTGTGGGAAGGAAAGGAGGTGCCAGAAAAGGCTGGACGTGGGTGGAAGGCCATTCCAAGTTCAGACAATGACAAGAAAACTGCGGTGGGGCTCATCCTGAGGTTCCTGGGGTGAGGACTTGAATCTCAGCTCTGTTGTTTTTGACCCTCTCTGTGACCTTGGCTGAGATCAAAACTCTCTACATTGAGAAACTCTCCCTAGAAAAATGGAAGCTATATGATGTCAGTCTGCCAAAAAGGAGTATTATTTCAAACACTAACTCATTACATTAAAGGAAAAAAAAAAGTGAGACCCAGGGGAAGGAAGGAAAATGGGGGCTGTGCATGGAGAGGAAGTGACACGTTTTCTTGAAATCGGATCTTTTTAAGGTTGTTTTGGGCACAGTTTCAAGAGGAAGTGCTGGTTATTAAGACAAACAATCACTAATCTAATCTGTATCAGGAGACATATCTAAGTTCAAGCACACTTTTTTTTCCTGACTCTTGAATTTTAGATTTTCAACTGAATGCTGTAATATGAATGTAAATCAATAGAAGAAAAACAACTGAAGGAAGAACTGCTTTTGATTCTGTTCCATGTAATGAAGGTGGAGAAAAAGTACCAGTAATCAAGAACAACCTCACTTTTCAGACTCCCACAGACCGCTTCCTAGTTACCAGTTAATCTTCCTTGAACTAGGGCCTCCCTGAAAGGCTTTCCAGGCCCCCATCCTGCTCATGCTGTTCCCCTACATCCTGAATACACCACACTAGATTGGCATGGCCTGGTCCCTTATCTGTTCTCTGTACTAATCTGGAAACACCTGGGCCACGTTAAATTCTCAAAAAGAGGTCATTGTCGACTATAGATTGGAAATAGAGAAACAGAGACCATCTCGGTAGTGACTCACTATTGTATAGAATAAATTATCACAAATTGAGTGGCTGACAGTGACACATATTTATCATCGCGCAGCTCCTGTGGAACAGGAGTTTAGGGTCAGCGTGGCCCAGTCTTCTGCTCAGGATCTGAGCAAGCTGTGCTCCAGTGTTGGCCTGGGCTGTGCTCTCATCTGGCAGCTCTGAAGCATGATCTGCATCTGAGCTCATATGTGTTGTAGGAAGAATCGATTTTCTTTTGATTTAGGATTGAAGACTCCTATTGTTAGTGCCTATGGGAGGGAAACTAGCCTTGGGTCCAGCAATTCACAGCAGGGACATTTGCATCTACAAGGCTGACAGGAGAATCTCTCTTACTCTAATCAGAGAATACTGAATTCGAATAACATAATCAAGGGAGGGTCAACACACTTCCTGTGCCTTATTCCACTTATTAAAGGCAATTTTCAGGTCTTGCCCACACTTACAGGAATTGGATGGTACAAAGGCATAAATGATTGAGATGGCTCACATGAGGGTGTGTTGACCTTAATCTCTGTACACTTTTGTAAGTATTTTTACCCTACTAAGCCCTTTTGCTTCTTTTCTTACAGGAGAATAATTTAATATTTCTAGTCTGTGCTCTGTAATCTAAAACAGTTTTTGTAATCTTGTAGTTGCTTGTTTAGAAAATAATTATAGCAGTCCAGTGTTTTCAATTCATGTGCTATGTGAAGGTCCTATTTCAATTATTAAGCCAAATCTACTCTTCTCTAGTCTCTTTGTCATGCTGGGACTCTGAAAACTGTCTTTGTTAACTGATTTCATATCAGGTGCTTATAGTAGGACAGAGAATAGGGCCTTGCTGTTTCCTTTTTGGAAAAAAAAGGAAAATATCATGTCATTATTGCCCCAGCAATGGCCCTTTACCTTAGCAGTAGCTGGTTCCAGTCTGGTTTCTCCCAGCTTTTCCAGATCTAGCCTCACTGCAGTCCATCAGAGGACAGCACTAGCTGGGCAGGACTCTCGTCATAATCTGAGTCCAAGCTCCATGGGACTTTCCACTGAACTTGGATGCTGGGATAAATCCAGTCTTGTTTCACTTTCTGAAGTTGCTAATTTGGTGTTTGCTCAGTATTCTCATTTTGCTTTTTCAATCCCCTGACTTCCATTAAATCAAATACCTACATTATATTCTCGCTGCTAAAATACCTAGTATGGTTTATTTGCCTGACTGGACCCTGATAATACAGTACAGTCATCCCTTCAAATCTGTAAGAGATCCATATAGGACCCCTTGTGGACTGCCAAATGTGAGATGCTCAAGTCCCTTATATAAAGTGGCACAATGTTTGCATATAATCTATGCACATTCTTCCATAAACTTAATCTCTCAACTACTTACAGTACCTAATACAATATAAATTCTATGTAAATAGCTGTTAGCTTGTATTATTTAGAGACTAATGAAAATGTCTTTACATGCTTAGTACAGATAAAATGTTTAAAATAAGTTTTTTTGGTTGGTGATGTTTGATTTCACAAGTGCAGAGGCTATGGATATGGAGAGATGACAATATTGTCACTTTTATCTAAGGTATCAAGAATCGATAAAGTCTCATTGACTACTAATGGAATTTTATACACCAGAGGAACTGACATTTAGCAAATCTGTCTTCTGATTTCCAAGCTTTAGAACCCTGGGCCCATGGTTCTGCTACGTAGTAATAAATATAAATAGGCACATAGACAGTAATTCATACATTTATCCCACAAATTATAGTGAACCTTGAATAAAGAGACTCCAGACCCTGAAAAACTGAGACTTAGACCTTAGTAAAGCTATTTATGAAAGTTGTGAGATATACCCAGATATCCCCATTTCACAGGTGAAGAAAGAGAAAGATTAATTTAGCGTTTTCTTTCTTCTTTTTTTCCCCAATAGACTCCTGAGAGTCTGGAAATATAGTAATAGATGCCTATTCTCCTGTGCCCCAGATATACCCATTTCACAGGTGAAGAAAGAAGAAAATTTTTCTTTCTTTCTTTTTCTCATTCTTTCATTCTTCCTTTCTATTGTTTTGGTAGTAGACCCTTTAGAGTTAGGCAATATAGTTATAGTGTCTACTTGCTTTCACAGGTAAAGAAAGAGGAAAATTTCTTTCTTTCAGTTTTTGGCAGTAGACACCTAAAGTCAGGCAATATAGTATGGGTGTCTACTTACCTACCTGTGCTCTGAACTGATTTTACTTCCTACATTTTCTGTGTATCGTTATCTATATCCAAGTTCAAACTCTTTGTGTCACCAGACGATAGAACTACTCTGTTTTTCTACTTTCAGTTGGGCCTTTTGGTTTTTCTCTAAAATGTTTCTTGCATCTGTCCCTTGTACTCATTTTCTACACCCTCTGGGCTGCTTTAGACCTTCACTATCTCTTTCCCAGGCTACATTAGATTAGCCTTCTTTCTACTACTATCCATTCACTACACTGCTACCAGACCAATGTGTCTAAAATAATGGCCTAAATTAATCGTTCACATTTGCATCATCATTTTAGGCCTGGCTAACCTAATTTTTCAGTTTTTTATGTGAAAACTGTTTTTTCAAGATCTTTCATGTTATTTTGAGCCTTGAAAATACTACATAAACTCAATTGTAAGACCTGATGTTGCTGTAATCCTAAATGTTTTCCTAAGATAATTTGAAAGCAAAGGAAATAGACTATTGATAAGTATTTTTTTATTAGAGTGGGGGGGAAAAGGGCAATAAGAATGATCTTAGTCTCTACCTTTTTTATATTTACTCATTTCTTTGTTCTCATTTTGTCTTTTCTGTGTAGAAATGTAGGAAAAATCATAGTTTTTAGGCAGAGTTACTCTTTGGCTCAAAAATCTGTCAGTGGCTCCCTATGGCCTATGGACTAATATCAGAATACATCAGCTGGGAGGGTGAAACTTTATTTAAAATTTAATCTCGGACTCTGCAATCTTACCTCCTATTGTTCCCTGGTAGGTTTCCCTGTCAGCCAAACTTGTCAATGGGTTCTCAAACCTGGCCACACTATCTGCCCTGTGCTCAGATGGACATTTTTCTTGGTCACAGTCTCCCCCTCCACAGCCTCCTCTCCCCTCCCAGAAAGCACCCCTCCTCTAAGACTGCTTAAACTCTGCTTCTCCCATTCAGCCTTTGTGAATTCTCCTACATAAATAATCTTATTTCTGCTTCCTATAATGACTATGTAAGGCAAATGGAAGTGGAAATAAGAAGTACCAGACCACTAGATCCAATATGAAATGATGATCTAATCTGTACCCTGATAATGCTTGTTATGTGCATCATTTCACTTAATCCTCATGAAGATCCTATGAGATTTGCTTTCTGTTTTAAAGGTGAGGAAACTGACTTAGGGAGTTTATGTAAACTGCTCAAGATTACATAGCTCCTTTTCTGTATTATATAAACTATTCATATATTTTGTTATTTCTCCCCCAAATTGATATTTGGAACAGGGAGCATTCCTTCTTCAGCTATGATCCCCTGTTCTAAGCTTATAGAATACTGTGTATAATAAATCACCAATCTGCTGGACAGTTTCATAATTCAAAGCTTTTGCCACCAAATTTTTTCACCATGTTCTTTGGTGTTGGGTTTTATTTTATTTTTTGGTTATATATAGAAAATATACAAGTGTTTTATGCAATGTAAGTCAAAGGGGAAAAGTTTCTCAAAAGTTTAGAATAAATTAATTCCTATTTTCATTATTTTATAGTATGAGAGATGATTTTTATTTTGACAGTAGCTAATAAATCCAAGACCACTTTCAATTTATAAAGAACTGTGGAGGCTCTCATTAGATGAAGAGGCCCTCTGCATGTCTGCTAGTAGTCCTTTTGTTGTCTAAGTTTTTTGGCATATTTTTAAGCGGGGCTTTGGCTGAGGCATCCTGAGGAAGGCATGGCAATTTGGGAGAATTGAATGCAGCTGGGGTTGGAGTAGCAATTATTCAAAAGCTACTCAAAAGACATTAAACAAAAAGTTAAGCATATAGATTCAAGTTAGAAACTTAGAGTCAGAGGGAACTTGATTCTTTTGGAACTAGTAAGTCTGACCTCCTAGGACATGGCTTTATAGGTATTCAGGATTCACATGCGAAAGGAAACATTTTTGGTAGGTAATTCAGTTGTCTTTTGCTCAGACCTCAGAGCTCTGAGTTACAGAGTGATTTTCAAAGAACCAAGGGCTCCATATGTAGCCCATTTCCAGGTGACCATTTTGTATTCGTGTGAGGAATCCAAGAAACAGAGATGGAAGCGTCTGAAATGCGGGGAGGTGAGAGGAAGTTCAGGAAAGAGGCTGGGTCAACCAGACTGCTTAGTAAACAAGTGAAGGAGGCATGGGAGAAACGCCATTCAGTAGTTCTTTCTCTTCTCTTGGTACCTTGTCCAGGAGACTGTGCCTATGGCCCTGAAAAGGAATGGTCATTCTAATGAGGTACTCTCTCCTTCTATATAAAATTCCTACAAATGCCCTATATATGGTGAGGCTTGGCCTTGGAGGATTACAAGATACAGATGTACCCCAGTTCACAAACTTAATTTGTTCTATGATTTTGAAGAAATGGCCGTTTGCGGTTGTGTGGGAAAGATGGCCATGGTCATGTTTGTCACCTGATGCAGTTTGCAAACAAAAACAAAAATTTGGCAAATGCTTGTTTGCAAACCCAATAGTTTGCAAACAAAAGCATTTGTGAACTGAGGTATCATTGTAATACCATGGAGTATTGTTGCTCCTTGACCCACTTCCCTGGTGTCATAGTCATTTTGGGGTCATAGATTAATAGATTTGGGGTCATAGATCAGCATTATAATTGGCTCACTGAGCTGACTGGGCATAGAAAAATGGATCTGCATTCCTAACCTCACTACTGTGTCTCCACAGCTCTTCAGCTCCATGCTTGGGGACACTTACTCTGCTGATCAACATTGGGGAAACAATGAACACCAAGAAAGGGGATCCTAAATCCTTCTATTGTTGGTTCCCCATATAGGGTAAGCTTGGTAGCCATGTATACAAAGAATGTGGAAAGGTAGGGTAACTATATAACTTATCATTCACAATGGAGTCATTTTGGAGACTGAAAAAGGACACAAGATTATTACTTTTGGGCAATAGGCAAAAACTGGGACTGTCCCCAGCAAACTTAGAATCCCTCTGTTGAAAGTCACCTACGTCTTAATCCAGTCAGCAAACATTTCTTAAGCACTTTTGTGACAGGCATTGCCATCTTCTATGATTGGGTACAATATGTTAATAAATGATAACACAGTGTTAGGTACAATAATAGAAATAGGTAAAAAGGGAGCAAAGAGAGGGCAGGAGCTGGGAAAGTAAAGAGGGAAGGTGTCAATGTATAGAGTTTGGAAAACGGGCTGTAAACATATAAATGGCAGAGGGGATACTAAAAGACACAACAGCAAGTGTAAAATCACAGATATGAGGAAATACAGCACATTTGAGAGACTGTAAGTAAAGTGATATTGTTGAGGTCAATGTATAAAATTTGAAGGAAGACTGTCTGGAGTGAAAGGCCAGTTGAATTCAGGTCCTGAATGGCCTGTAGGCTGTGCCAACCATGTTGGACTTACTGGCCTGGTTAGAGCAGTATCAGAAAATCCTGGCCTTTAGGAAGGATTCAGTCTGCTACCTGTTTTTTAAACCAAGTTTTATGGAAACAAGACAAGCTAATTCATTACTTATCATCTAATGCTATTTTCATGCTAGAACAACAAAGCTAAGTAGCTGTAACAGAGAGTATACAGCCATCAAAACCTAAAATAACTACTGTTTCTTTACAGAGAAAGGCAATGCCTGGCTAAGATTCATGGTGGAACCATTGGAGGCCTTTAAGTAATGTTGTAACCATATGTCTAATTTAGAAAGATTTCACCAGATAGGATGGAGGAAAAACTGATGATGAAAGAAAGGTAAGAATCTACTATGATAAAATTTGATTCGTGCAACCAGTCTTTATCAGTGATCTCTTTTATGTCAGATACTATACCAGACTGGAGGCTGGGAATGCAGAAATGAAGATACAGTCCACTCCTCATGACGATTGCAAACCAGACAAAGAAAACAGTAAGATCCTGGAACAAGGTAAGACAAATGAAGATATATGGGAGGGGATGGGCCAGAGAGAGATCTAGAGAGATGGAGCACCCAGAATTCCAGGTTTGGGATGAGGTGGTAAGTGGTGTCCTTCTCTGGAACGGAAACACTATAGAAACAGGTTTATTATCACTCAGCATCTCTTTGGTCTCTTTGAGTTCACTATCTGCCCCATTAGATCAAGTTCTGAAGGAGTTACTATCTACAGATGTAGTTTTTGGTTTTTTTAAAATCTGGATTTAGATTTTAACTAACCTAACAAAATATGAGCCATCTTAATTCATTGTCACTTAAAAAACGACCAAGCCCTGACCAAATTTGAAGGGAGGGATCTTGCTGAGGCTTACAGAAAATCTGTCTTATGGCTCCTGTCTTGAACTGGCAATCGGAAGAACAGGATTTCTTCCTGCTGCTCACTTCAGTAGATGCTCGATAAATGTGCACTGGATGAAAGCCTGAGGCTGAATAACTTGGAGTCCTGCTGAAAAGTGATGGTGCACTAAAGGCTCTAACGGAAGATTGTTCATTAAAAGGGGCTGTGTACAGAGGGAACGCGAGTGGAGGCAGTGGAGAGAGTGAAGCATCCAGAGAAGAGCAACAGTGGAAAGTGTCCCCTTTTCTAGGCTTAGAGTGAAGGAAAAATATCATCAAATTCAGTGTGAGTCACAGCTCTGAAAAATCCCACCTGGAGAGAGCTAGACCTGTAAAGAATTTTAGCTATGCTGAAATCATGACCTGGCATGGAGTGACGGGTGCAGGAGGGAGGTGAGGGAAATAGTACCCAATTATAACTCAAACTTCTGATCTACAGGTGTCTCCCATTGGGTGAGCCAATCAGAAGCCCCCAGTAGGGAAGCAGGTTAATGCTGAGTAGCAGCCATCCTCCCAGCATTCACAGCTAAGAAGACCAAAGCCTCTTTCTTATTTCTTTTAGTTTTGAAGAATGTGGGTCTGGTCTTGCTTGTACTACTGAATTGTTAGTAATAACAAGTTACTTGAGCAAACATTATTTTCAACTGAATAAATATTTATTGTTTGTATATTGCTGCAAGTAGTTCTGTAATTCTTAACAAGGGACCTCAAAGTACAATGACTCATACACAGAGAGAGCGAGAGGGTCTTGCACAGATAATGCCATAGAAGGATCTTTATCTGTATAGCTTTTGGAATACTCCAGTAGTGGAGATTACTGGAAGCAGAATTCTAGGCCATGCAGCATCCATACTTTACATTATAGTAGACATTGACAAATCACTTTTCTTAAAAGGCCTATGAATACTATCTACTAGTATTTAAACATGCCTATTTTTTCATACCTTTTTTTTGGCAACTGGCGAAGTGAAACATCTTTTCATGTATTTATCAGATTTTTGAAATTTTACTTCTGTGAAATCGAGTGGGTTAGAACTCAGTATATGAAGGCAGACTGCTGGGTGGATCCAGTTTTTTCTTCTTACTGTCAGTGTGTGTCAGTATGACCCTAGGTAAGTTATTTAAACCCTTAGCATTCTCATCCTTCATGTGTGAAGTGAAAATAATGATACCATCTACTCTTTCACGTTTTGAATATTGTCAAGTGTTTAGTTAATATGTGACAGACAGCTTGGTGTAAGGGTTGACTATTATAATGTTTGCCCACCTTTCCCCCTATTTTTCTTTATTGGTGGTACTAAAGTTCGAGTAAGATTAAGGACCACCAGTCAGAAGACAGACCATTTCTGTAGCCCTCATCTAGTTTCCAGATGGTTTGCTGGTTTCTGTGGCCTGCACTGAAATGATCACACCTATTCTTTTGGCTGGACCACAGCCAAAGGTAACATTTGATGTGTGGAGGTCACTTATCTGTCTTAATACTCCTGATATCTTCAGAGTCCTAAGCTGCTGGTATTTGACCAAAGGTTGCCCAGAGCCGCTTTGATCCAGGGAAGAACAGTTCACTCCTGTGCACTCACTACCTGGGCCAAGCCCAGAGGTTTTTGAATTTGGTCAGCCTTCACCCAGGTGGCCACCAGATGGAACTGCTCTGGAGCTCTGGGCCTGCAGGAGGCCAGGTTCTCTGCACATCTCTGTGCTCATTTGCAGCAGGGTAAAGGTTGTGGTTGTGGCTGCCTACTTATTGCTGCCTTGGGGATATCACACGCCCACAAGGGGAATGCCTCAAGTTGATAAAAAAAAAAATTAAAGGAGCAAAAGCAAAGCTGCTTCCTTTATAGACTAGCCTTACAGTTATGCAACTCTGACTGTACATTTTCAGAATTTCTGTACCAGGGACAGTCACCTTAAGATAGATTGAAAAATACATGTATCATAGAAACAGGAAAGTTTAAGGGCATGGGTGTGTTTAGGCTTGGCGATAAGTGTGTGTAGAGTTTTTTTCAGTGATGCTGAGGTTATCAGGCAGCGGAAGGAAGTCATTCTCATGTCACAACCTGTGGCAGCCCCAGAATCACCAGCACCACCCGTTAGTGATGTCTTCTATATGCTAGGTGTTATCCAATGTGTTACACTAATTCTCATAATGATGCAGCGAGATAGACTTTATTAACTCTATATTATTGATGAGGTAATTAGATTCAGAAAGTTTAACTATCAAGATCCATCAGGTAGAGAATGACAAGTCACAGTATGGAAATAGACCTTTCATGTTTCATGCTCATGTTTCATGAATTTAAATTTATGCTCTTTCTACTTTCCAATGTGTAAGGGTGCAGAATTTAGAATCTGAGGAGACTAGAAATTATAATTTCTCTGGTGCTCAAGATCACAAAGTGAGTAACATGGAAAAATCATCTTTACCTTCTATTCTAGTGCTTTTTCTAGCAGACATGTCTATTTCATGAAAGTCTTGTCTAACAAGTTAGTAAATGAGTAAAAAAATGTAATGGCTGGGAGTCAGTTGGAGAAACTGCAGAGGAGTTACAGGTTGTATATTCAGACTTGGGGTTCTACTGTTTTCTAGCTATATGGGCAAGTTGTGTAACTTATATGAGCCTCAATGTGTCACCTGTAAAATGGAAATAACAGTAATAATAACGATAATAATAATGAAACAAAGATATTGCAAATGAGTAAATGTGTGATGTATGGCATGTTAGCAGGTACTTACATTAGCAGACTCTAGGCGAACTATTTTTAAATGCAGCTGGATGCAAGATTTTGTTTTCTACTTCAAGGAAACTTGAAAGTGTGATCTGACAGAGCAGGAATTTCTTATTGAAACTGGAAGATGGGCGATGATTTCCTCAGAGCACAGATAATAGAGTCAAGCCTGTGTATATTAAAATATCAGCACCACTATAGGTTTTTTTTTTTAAATCAACTGTGTTTCCCTTACTTCTTTCTGGTTGAGGGTGATCAAGGCATTTACCCCATTGGTTTGTGCTTGGATTAAATGATGTAATGCAGGAGAAGCGTAAGAATGGTGGATTAACATAGTAGATGCACAGCAAATGACCGATAAACAAATGGTAGAGATCATTGTAATAATTAGGAAACCTAGGATCATAGAGCAGGACTAGAATAGTGAAATGATGGTAAATACACAAGCAAAAAGAGCTACACTGGGGACTCAGAAGAGACTTTGCAAAATGATTATTTTTCTGTGCTAAATTCAACATGACTTGGGGAGGAAGTTAAGTAGTGCTTGGCACAGTTCAGCCAACATTTTATAAACTGGCTTTTAAATATAAGTGATGGCTTGGTTGAAAGTACACAAGGAGACCCACTCTCTGCATAATAGCAGTGTGAATTATTGGTATTACATCTTCCTGATGAGCAACTGAGCCATCTATAAAGTCTTAAAAATGTATATGTTCTGTGACTCAACAATTCTCCCAAAGATTTACTTAAGATTCATGCTGTCATTAGAAGATACAAGCATAACCACAAAGATACTCAGCCACCTGATATTTGACAAAAGGGCTAGACATGTTCACTGGAAGAAGGATAGCCTCTTTAATAAATGGTGCTGGAAAAATTGGCTCTCCACATGCAGAAGACTGAAACTACATCCATGCTTATCACTATGCACAAAACTAAAGTCTAAATAGATCAAAGACCTAAATATTAAAACAGAAACACTAAATCTATTAGAAGGCGAGATAGGTAGAAGTCTTGGAGACATAGGAGTAGGCAGAGAATTCATGAACAAAACAAACTGCACGAGAAGCACTTCAAAGAATCAACAACTGGGATCTCATATTATTAAAAAGTTTCTGCACTTCACCAACAGAGTGAAGAGAAAACCCACAGAATGGGAAAGAATTTTAGCCAACAACTCCTCAGACAAAGGACTTATATCCAGAACATATAAAGAATTGAAAAACATCAACCTTCCCAAATTCAAAGACCCTCTCCAAAAATGGGCATCTGAGATGGTCACACAGTTCTCAGATGAAGATAGACAAAAGGCAAATAAATACATGAAGAAATGTTCACCATAACTGGTCATTTGAGAAATGCACATTAAAACAGCACTGAGATTTCATCTCACTCCGGAAAGAAGAGCTGCTATCAAGAAATCAACTGATAACAAATGTTGGTGAGGCTGCGGGGAAAAAGGAATACTGCTCCACTGTTGATGGGGTGTAGACTGGTGCAACCACTATGGAAATCAGTATGGAGAATTCTCAGAAGACCAGGATTGGAAATTCCATTCAATCGAGCTATTCCCCTCCTGGGTATTTTCCCAGAAAACCTGAAAAGGTCATATCACAGTAATATATGTGCATCCATGTTCATAGCAGCACAGTTTGTAATAGTTAAATCTTGGAAACAACCAAGATGCCCATCAACTACAGAGTGGATGAAAAAGATGTGGTATTTTTATGCAATGGAATATTGCTCAGCTATAAAAAGGATGATCTTGAGGCCTTCATAGGCAAATGGAGACAACTTGAGCGTATCTTCATTAGAAAAATAAATAAGAATCATATTTATAAAAAAAAAAGAGTCAGGTTGATTTTTTTGGTACCAGGGATCAAACTCATGACCATGCACTTGCAAGGCAGGTGTTTATGTCTCTGAGTGAAATCCCTAGCCCCAAGAATCATATTTATAAATATCGCATTGTGTCTCTAGTGTAAAAAGTAATAAGAAATGTAGGAGTAATAAAACCCAAAATGTGTAATTGCTATTGTAAAAAAGAGAGGAAAAAAAGTGTTCTAAAGGATATAACTGTATGTTTGTTTAAACGTGTAGGATTAATAACCATATTACTAAGTTTTTGTTGGATAGCTGAACAGAACTGTTTGCAGTCTCGCTGCTTATATGTTCACTTTGTATGCTTTATTTTTGTAACTTGAACAACTATTTCTAAGAGGACAATATGTAATTTATCAACTAGTGATTTCTTACTATTTATTTTTTTTGAAATTACGTATTATTTCTACCCTTTTTCTATTTTGTTTTTTTTTCTTTAAATAAAATTTTAAAAAAGATTCATGCTGTCCACACACTTGGATTTGTTTATTTAATAGCTAAATAATTCCTTTTAGTAAAAGACATAGCAACCTACCATATGCCACTCCTAGGTCCTGGGGAGCACATATCACTGAAATATAGAATTGTAAACATTGCTTTCACGTAGTTCATCATCTAGTAATCATCTAGTAGGGAAGGCCAGAATTAGACAATAATTTCATGGTCAATTAACCCATCTTAATTTATGTTAAATGCAATGAAGGAACTGTGTAGAGTCATGAGTGCAAACAACAAAGAGTCCCAATCTAGTCTGAGAAGTCTCTGAAGGATTCCTGGAGGAAGATACATTTTGACTGTGACCTGACAGAGCACACATTAGTTGATGACTGGAGGTGAGGAGACTCGGAGAAAGCACCATGCTCCAAGACCATGACCCCTCCAGTGGCACCATGGCAAAGAATTTGGAGGAGGGCCTGCAAGGGTACAAGGGGCCAAGTTGGAAGCCTTCAGCTGTAAGGACATGTATCACAGAATTATCTACCAGTGTGAAAAACAAAACAAAACAAAACAAAACGCCTTAAGTGTTTAACAGTATAGTTAGCTAAATAAGTTATATTGCAGCCATCAGGAGGAATAAGGGGTCCTACACATTCCCCTACATAAAAAAGATGTTTTATGATAAAGAAGCATGTGCATGATATATTGCTTTGTAAACAAACGTTAAACAACAATAACTTGTTTTTTTGTACCAAGGATTGAACGCACAGCCTCATACTTGCCAGGCAGGTGCTGTGCTGCTGAGCTAAATTCCTGGCCTAAAAACTAAATTTTAACACTGTGCATCCTATTTTTACTGAAGAAGAATAGTGTAGACAGGTATGAAAGTGTCTGGAAACATAAGGCCAACACATTAACAGTTCTTTCTGGCTAGCGGGATACATAGAATTTTTCAATTTCTTCTTTTTTATTTATCCACATTTTTACAATGATTATACAAACAAGAAGCTTGTTTTAAAACTGGGTTGGCAGTTTCTATAGTGGCAAATTTCAGGGCTCTTTAGTAGGACAAACTTGGGTTGGCTCTACCTACCTTAACCCTGAGGCCCTGGACATGTTTCTGTGAGCCAACTTACCTGTCTATAAAGTGCATCATGGTGGTGAGAGGATTCAGTGATGCAATTCCTAGGAAGAGCTTAGCAAAGACTCTGTCTGGCTCATTAGCAATAGCTCAACAAAGTTAGCTAGTAACATTGGAAAGAATTATAATCAATGTTTTTAAAAGCCCACTCTAAAAGTGATTCTTTAGGTTGCTTTGATTTTGTAGTAGGGACTATGTCAGGAGAGGAGGGTAACAATAACAGCTGTGATTACCCATGATATCTGTGGGGACAAGAAGAAAGGGTAAGGGACAGTACTCAGCATCAAGCCAGGGCTGAGTAGACCAGAGGTTTTCTCATGGAAAAACATGAGATGGGTAGATTCCACCACAGCCTACACCTTACTTCTCCCCCTACTCTTCTTTACCTCCCACCTTCCTCTCACCTTTCTACCAACTCTACTATTTACTACCCTGAACTATAAATTACTCCCAACCAGACACCAAGACACCTACCACTGGGCCTGTATAGAGCTGTCCCTCTGACAAAGACCTTCCCATGGGATGTGGCATTAGGGAAGAGTGGTAGCACTGGTCATGGAATGTAAAGGCAGATGGGGGAGATATTTAAAGGGAAAATAAAAGATCTTGGTGGAGGATGAAAACAGCACACACTTTGAAGTCAAACATTGGAGCTGGAATCTGAGTTCTATCATTTTAAAGGTATTTTAATTACATTGTCAGCAAATTCTTCACCCCTCTAAACTTCTACTTCTGCCCTTACAGATGGAGTCAATATTGTCTACCTCCTTGTTTGTGGGGATGGTGAGATGAGAGAGGTGTGAAAGCATGGTGCCTGGCATTCTAGTCTGGATAGTCTCCTTTCTCCTAGTATTCTTTTCTTCCCTTCAGGCTTTGAGAGCATGGTTAATGGAGGCTGGGTGGGGGGTTTAAAGAACTAGGGGGCAGCAGGTCAGTGCACCTGGAGAATGAAGAAGAGTGTGACATGGGGCGTGTTGTCTGTAGGGTGACATCAAGACAGTCTGTTGGAAATATTCATCAGGACACTGAAATGAGGACTGGCGTGAGCTCCTGAAGCAGAGTTTCAACTCATCTTCCTCAGTCTGGCAGCATTATGGGGAGGGGCTAACACACCAGGGACAAATACAGAGGGAAGAAGAAAAAGCTCTGAGTTCAAAGATGTGGAGGAAGCAGTTAAAATGCTTGATACAGAATGTAGAATGAAGGAAGTTGAGTGAAGTTACCAGAGTTAAAGGAGTCAAAAAACTAAAACTTACTTATTTTGTCACAAAGAAAAAGTCTCATGTCTCCTCAACATAATCCATTTTCCAGACCCTATAAAATTCTGTTCTTGCCCAGATTCATGAGTGCTGAACAATCTGGTAGATCCCTTCCCTGCATGTTAGCACTGTTTTCTAGAAACCTCTGACAGGATCACAGCCATCTTCAAAGTACAGAACAAGTCTTACTACTGTGAACACTTGTTTTTTTGTTGTACTGGGGATGGAATGCAGAAGTGCCCTACCACTGAGCTACATCCCCCACACTTTTTATTTTATTTTTAGATAGTGTCTTGCTAAGTTGCCTGGGCTGTCCTTGAACTTGTGATCCTCCTGTCTTCATCTCCCATGTAGCTAGAATTGTCAGTATGTACCACCATCCCAAGAATTTCTTGATTACTGCTTACTTCTTAAAAACATTCATTCTTTTGGGGGGATGGTGGCATATGTGGTAAGTTTTGGATGACTCTGATAAATGGCTAGCATGTGAGATGTCTCGAATTCAGTTCCTGGCACTGGAAAAAGAAAATAAAGATGAATATTTAGAAGATATACATCCATTTTAGTTTTAATTTCTAAAATGGAAAACACTAAGACAAAGCCAGGAGAGCCGGCAATTTTTTTGGGAAGTGATGCCTAGAATCACAAATGACAACTATAGCAATAGATTCACACACACACACACACACACACACCCCTTTGGGAGCCCTATTCTGAAGCCACCACACCCCAGAGATCATGTGAAGAACCAACCCAGGGATAGACAGTGATGGCCAAGGAGCCTCAGTTGTTCAAGCTGCTTCAGATCAGGTGCCAGGCTTTGAAATGGACTTGGTTACAGTCGCTGAACACCTATAGCCTTAGGAAAGACTCAGAACTGGAGCTGCCCAGCTACGTAACCCAAATTCCTGATCCACAGAAACCAAGGGAGATAATAAATAATTACTGTTATTTTAAGACACTAAGTTTTGAGACAACTTCTTGTGTAGCCATAGTAACTTGTACAGTACTTGATAAATGAAATAAATACAATCTCATCTCGTTTTACTTTTTATGTCCTCTTAAATCATGGAAAGAAATCTTCACATTCTGGATTCCACAATCTAGTAGGTGACCATAGCCCAAACTAAGGTTTTTTAACAGTCAGATCTTCACAGTGTTGATCTTTTTAAGAGGATAGTGCTTTGTTTAGTCCTAGACTGGGCACTGGGGTTATTTGTTCATATTTATTTTTTCTTCCCTTTAGGAGGGGTTTGGTCATTCACCTTAAGCCCCAGAAGTAGACCCTAAGTGATCTAAGTCATTAGGAAATCCCAAGTCTCTTGCTATAGTGATTGGACCACACAAGTCAGACACAAGCCAGTCAGTATTTGGCTTTCTCCTGGAATTAGTTGGGCTGGTCTTATCAGTTCCAGGCCTAAGCCTCTTGCTGAGGAACCTGAGGTACAGAAGCATTGTTTCTCTGAGAAGGATTAGATTCAGACATTCCTGCTAGAATCTTTGCAGTCATTTTGCTATCATGAAGGAGACTAGCTTAAAGATGGAATCAATACCTGAAAGAGGTGAGAGTGGGAGAATCACAGAGAAATTAGTCTAAAGCCTTGATCAAATTATGCCTAAAGTCCAAGGTACTTTTGTACTTCTAGGTTTGGGCGTCAGTTTCCTTCATTGTTTAAGCCACTTTGGTATGGATATCATAGTAGTCAAAAACAAGTATGTGCTGATTAATTAAGGTACTATTTCAGACATTGTCCCTGGGTCAGAAACAGAAGAGTAATATGATATCTGTATAAACTTTCTAGCACTTTCTTTGGACTTTGATTTTTTATGAAACTTTTGAGTTTTGCTAAGAAAACAGCTGCCACTTTCCTGGCTACATCTTGGTTATAAATAAGCATGTGTAAATTTAGTGGATGTATGGATTCTGTAAAAATTAATTTATTGATCTCAAAATGCCACATATTAGGTGACTTAGAACAACAGGAATTTATTGTCTTACTGTTTTGGAGACCAGAAGTCCAGGATCAAGGTGTCCTCAGGGCCCTGCTCCCTCTGAAAGTGCTAGGAAGGATCTGTTCTAGGTAATTTTCAAGCTCTGGTAGCCACAACCATCCCTTGGCTGACTGATGACTTTGTCCATCCCTGTGTCTCTCCATGTGCATGCATCTTTTTGTCTGAGCTTCCTTTTTCATAGAACACCAGTTCTGGTGGTCTAGGGCCACCCAAACAACCTCATTTGAATTTGATCACCTTTGTAAAGGGGCCATTTCCAAACAAGACCACATTCTGAGGTACTACGTGTTAGAACTTCGCATCTTTTTTGGTTGGACGCAATTTAACCTCTAACAGTGTGGTCAAGGACATGGCTTAGCAGGGTACCCATGAAGATGACAAGACACTGAATATAGGAAAAGTAAAAGAAATACCTTATTAATTACAATTTTGGAGTTGTGTAAGTGAAATAAGACTGTTTTGATTCAAAAGAGAATGGAAAGCACAGGTTCTCAGTGGAAGCTACAGTGAAGAACATGAAAGACTCTGAGCCAGGTTTGTGAGGCCCACGGCCTGTGCTGTCTCCTTTTTCCCCCCTAGATACTTCCAGTACAACAATCTCTGTTTTGTTGAGTGATTTTTAAAAGAGAGGAATACAAACAAAGCTTTGACTTATGCAATTCTCATTGCATCCAAGTGAATGAAATTTATGAAGCCTTTAGCACACTGCATTCATTGTTTGAATTGGGATAATTGAAGTGTCAGGAATATTTTTTTATTGAAAACAACTCAGGAAGGCCCTGTTTATCCAACTAAGCCAGGGCCACAAGACATACCACATTCTAGAAGGCAGTGTCCCAGAGAAATTTACAGCAAGGACTCCTTCCCTTTTGTATCTGGAAATGAACATGGATTAGAAATTGGAAGCCCATTTTTTCTAACATGGAATTTGTAATTCATTTACCATGTGACTTTGAATAAATCATTTAACTTCTCTGCTCTTCAGATTTCAATGAACATGGTTATCACAGTCTTACCTATTTCAGAGGGACACTGTAGTTTGTTAAGGAGAATGCATATGAAAGTACTTTACAAACTGTAAAATGCTACTCAAATGTGTACTGCAAACAGGAAAAGTTAATCTGCTCAAAGAATGATATTCAACTGAGGAACATAAAGAGTCAGTATTCTTATTGTCCTTCACTTTCTCTCAGTTCTTCAAACTTATCTCTCCTGCTCTCTACCTTGAGAAACACAGGACTAGATGTTACATTAGTTTGTGGCTTATGGTTGGTTTTGGCCAAGGAGAAGGGCTTACAGAAGATGGGCAGTGAGGAGGACAGAAAAGTTGGAATATTTATTCTTCTTGTTCTCTACTTGATGAAAAAATATTCAGGCAGTAGCTGTCTTATCACAAGGCCACTGCTCTGATTAGACCACCTCTTCCCTCACTGAGACTCAGCTAACATTGTTCCCTCTCCTTCTCTTCACGTTGAGGAGGAAAAGTTCACCCTCAATCGTGTCTCAAAATGGTCTTTGCTGTATGGCTCCTCAACACTTTGAATTTGCCATCTGGGCCTAGAGGCATCTTTCCTGACCCAGCTTCATGACCAAAATGTGGTCAGTGAATAACTCTTTTGGAATGAGTAGTCATTTGGGGGGGCATGGTCTATATTTTCTCTTGTTTTTAGCCATTGGAAATGTCTACAAAATGATTCTTCTGATGCGGAAATGAGCATCATTGGATCTTGAAGAACTACAGGGCCTTGGATGTCTTTGTTATTTCATGTGAGCAAATGGAATGCTTTTTTCAGGTTTGCAGAGCCTAGTTCTCTGTTTGTTCCTTCTCTGATACCTCCTCCCCTCCTTATGTTACAGTGTTTGCAGGGCTCAGTCTGCTCACTCTCACATCACAGGAAGGTTCCCTGGATCTTGTCTCCAAACACATCTCTTGACCTGGGTCTTTGGTGGTCCTCATTAACTCTTCTTATGGACCACAGTTTCTTTTTTTTTCTACCTTTCAGATCCAGCTTCTCCTTTTCTGTTCCTGCTGCCCAGACTGGAATCTCAGTTTGACTTTAACATCTCTAGTTGCTTTCTATGTGTTTCTATCATTTATTTCCTCCACTGTATTTCTTGCATTCTTGTTTGGATTCTGATCATCTCAGGTTAGACCTCTCTGCACTTCTGAATTTCTGTAACAGGATGTCTTCTGAGTCTTCCTTTCTGTAGTTTCTCCCCTGTCCAGTGAAGTCTATAGAGTTTTGTCATCTTGGTTGTCTCAGCACTTGGATTTCAATGGGTCCCTCTTCAGTATGAACATGTTCAGTGACTGCTGCCCATGAGACAAAATCTGAAATCTTGACATTGGCACTGAAAATCTTGCACAGTCGGATTCTTAGTCTATTAATTGCGTAACAAGACCAGTCTTCCATCCTTATTCGGTTCTGATCAGCCAAGGAACAGAATCTATCCAACCTTTTTAGGGCCAGTGCCCTCTCGCCTGCCTCATCTGTGACACCTACCCATTTTTTACAACTGAACCAAACTGCCACTGCCCCTTGAAGCCTTCTGTGACCACCACAAGCCAATAAACTTTCTTTTTCAAGCCATCTTAGAAGGTCTAGTATATGGACCTTCAGTTGGCTGAACTAAACTTCAGCTCCTAATAATATCGCTTATAGTAGTCACTTGATGCTTATAAATTCTCTGCCTTGGACTGATAGGCCTCTAAAATATAGTTTGGCCATTTGTCTTGCATAGTAATTAGTATTTGACCTTTACTACACAGGTTGACTTTGGGTCTAAGAAGGAACAGTGACGAGGGGAGGATAAAAATTAAAATGCCTGTTAGCCATTGGATGCCTGCCATGTGTAGTGCTTCATTTACGCAATCTCTTTTAATCTTTATGGATAATGTGTGTTAGTATTGTCATTATCTGTAATTGATAAATTAAGGAATGAAAGCACAGGGTAATTAAATTGATTGTCCAAGATAATACATCTAGTGAGGGGCAAAGCTGAGTTTGAACCTGAGCCTGAAAATGGTAAAGTCTATCTTACCAACTAGACACCAGACCTGTTTCTGTCTCCCCTTGGTGACCATAGAAGACAATGTATTCAGTGTGCAAATGCAGATGTGGCACCTGTCTCCCTTTCCTTCCTCTGGTGAGGGCAGGGATCCAGTCTTGAAGGATCCATCATGTCCCTAGAGTGTTGGCCTCCATGAGTGAATTATCACTCATTAAAATTTAGTAATTTATTCCCAGCAGTAACCCTCTCCATGCCTGAATTTGAAGAGTTTCCTATAGAGGGGCCTGGTCATAATTGCACTACAATTTTGAATAAGAATTGTCTTTCGACCCCACTCATATCATAGGTTTTTAGCTTGTGCTAGTATTGGTGTCTGAAATTTTACCCTTGAAGTAGGATTATACTATATCAATTTAGCTAAACTGGAGTATTGCTCAGAATTGTCTCTTCTGGACAGCTCGAGATGAGAGCTGGCCACCAGATAGACGCATGTGAGTATGGAAAGGCAGAGGGGACAGGAGGAGGTCTCTGGACATTGGAGGGGAGGTCTGGGAAGGCCCCTAAGCTCATGCTGCTCTATGGGCTCAGCCTGGTGGCAAAGAACAAGCCTGGGCCTGCAGTCCCTCCAGCCCTACCCAATCTCCACCTTCAGATTCTCTAAGTCACAAGCTTGCTGTGTGAACCATTTCATGGAGAAAGCATCCACATCTGCAGGTCCTCATCTTGTAGAAACTGGAAGCAGTAAGAGACAGTATGGGTTCTGCTTTGTCCCTATGGGTTCTGATTTCTCCTGTGCTTCCACTTTATGTCACTCTTCCTATTTCAGGTTCAGTATTCCTTCTTGTTTTATTAAGCTGCTATTTGCAGCAACTGTTTGCCCTGGGTACAGAGGTAACTGCCTGCCATTGACTCCCCAGTGGGCACCCACAATTGGGCATTTGTTGTTCTGTATTGCTCAAAGAGCCTCCACTTCTCTAATTAAATTCTTTCACACATCCCCCTTCCCCGAGTCCCCAGGATATGATGTCCTTGGTCACATGGTTACCGCCCACCAAATTTGTCCATGACAATTGGACAAAGTTACTGTCCAAGCAGGAGGACACTTAGGACTGGACCTCTTGCATGTCTCTCTTATATTCCCAGATCCATCTGACTTGTAGTGAAACCAACTTCCTATACCTCAATTACTCAACTCACTTCTTGCTCAAGCAAACCTGAGCTAAACTCAAGTTTTAATGTCACTTCTTTGAGAAGTTATGTAGCTACCCTGATCCTTTTAGGGATAGTCTCAGACATCACTGTCCTCAAGGATACCCGTGCATGGAGCTAGATTTGTGGCTAACTATGTGCCTGCTAGAACACAGGCTGTCTAAATATTATGATCCCAGAAGTTCTGAAGCAGTTCAAAGGTATTCTCCTTTCAACAGGTATATAAAAGCCTGAAACGTCACCTTAGATAGTCATTTCTTTGGATTACTGTTCTGGATGTTAGTTATTAAAATGACAATGCATTTTTGGTAAAGGAATCTTTTAAAGAATGCTGTTTCTAGAAACACAGCTCTGAATTCAAACCCATTTCTGCCATTTGGAACGGCAATAAAACAATCGTTTGACTTCTTCAAGTTGCAATCTCCTCATCTACTAAAATGGGGGATAATGGTATCTGATTTGGTATCCAACACAACAAATATGAAAGTATCTAGCCCAATGTCTGGTACATAGGTGACCCTGGTAAATATCTGAGTTACTCCTGGTTTCCTTTTCTTGAACTGTGTAATGAGTAGAATTCTTAGCAAGGTGTTGTGTGCAGTTACCATGGCGTTCTCGTCACAGTTGGGATCTTGTGGGTCGGTGAGTGGGTGCCTGTCTGCTATAAAAGTGAATGTGTGTTTTGGTAGGGTCAGAAGGGAAGAAGGGAGGGCAGGGGAGGAGGGAGGGAGGGGAAAGAGGGTTAATAGCTACTTTTAGAATACTGTAAAGGTCATCAGAAGAGGAGATAATTAACTTTGGAAAACCCAGTTTATGTCCTCCTACCTTTGTCATCCTCCATTGTCACATCCTAATGCAAGTTGTTTTCTCCTTTTCATATGACTTTAACAGACTTACCTGGTTTTTCTTGTTTTAACGTATAGCAATAATTGCACATATCTATGGGGTATGGTGTGGGGTACGGTATCTTCAATAGGTAATAGTTCAATCTGAGTAATTAGTGTATCCATTACCAGCATCTATTGTTTCTCTGCTTACCTGGTTCTCTGGATTCTGATTTTATTTTTTATTTTTTTTAGTTTATTCTCTTGTTGGAAGCCATTGACCTTTTCAAAATGTAAATCAGATTTCACATAACACTTTGACCCATCCCCTTGTACTTGGTGTTTGAACTGAAACCAGCATCATGGCCTAAAAAGTGCTCCACATTTTGGCCCTTTTCTTTCCGCTTCCCTCTGCTCAGTCCCCTCCACTCTCCCCTCACTGACTACATTTTAGTCTCACTAGCACTCCTCCAACCTGTGTGCTCTGTTACACACACACACACACACACACACACACACACACACTCTACTTCTAGTGTATTTCTATCACACTTCATTCTCCAGGCTGACTCCCACCAGTCTTCACATCTTTCTCACATGTGATTTCTTCAGTTTAGTGAGCTCACAAACAAAACCAGTGCTTCTCTTAATCTCGTAGATCTCCTGTACGTTTTCCCTCTTAAAACCTATGTCTCATTTCCAAATTACTGAAACTTTGCACGTAGTTTCTTTCTGAAGTGCTGCCTCCCTTGCTAAGTGGGTTCACAATGATCTGTTCCCCATATCATTACCACTAGTTTGTGCACTGTCTGGCACCCTTAGACTCTGTCATGATGATCACTGATGAATAAAGATGCCACTTTGGGACCCTTGGATGTCTCTCTGTAGGGGATTCACATTTCCTCTCACAGTCAAGTCACAGTTCTTGAGTTTGTGTCTTGAAAAAGTCATCCAGAAGACATGTTCATTTTTTGGTATCCAAAAAGAGAATAAAATAAAGAGATTAGAACAGAATCAAAAGAACCAGGTAAAACAGAAATTATAAATGTTTAAAGTATAAACACCAGGGATTGATTTTCTAAATAGGTATGGATCGCCTTGAGGAAGCCAGGAGCCACCGTCCCAACCTCCTACAGAAAGTCACTGCTCTTTAAGCACACCTGCTTGCTAAGTAACTCACTTCCCTATTGTCCCTGATTTGGTAAATTTTACCTGAACAATTAATTTTACTGGTTGACCATAGTTCTGTCCCACCTCATGCCCATCTGCCTTGTGAGTTCCCATGTTTTTCCCATCTTGGACTCATCTCATCTCATAGTTTTGTTCTATAAAAGTCCCTAGAAAAGACAGAGTCTTTGGTAACCCACTTGGGACTCCTTCTGTCTCCCAGACAGAAGCTTTCTTTTTCTCCATAAATATATTCTCCTCTTAAAAAAAATTTAAGGTGATGGATATGTTAATTATACTGGTTTAATCACTACGTATTTTGTACATGTATCAAAATATCACATTATATCCAGTAAATGTGTACAATTGTGTGTTGACCTGTGTTCCTATTTTTTGCTTATTTCATACTTTTAAAAATTGAGGCATTATTATAAAAAGTAATATGAAATGTAAGAGTAATAAAACCCAAAATGCGTAGTTGCTATTGTAAAAAAGAGAGGAAAAGAAAGTGCTTTAAAGGATATAACTGCATGTATGTTTAAGTGTGTAAGATTGATAACTATATTATTAAGTTTTTGTTGGATTGTTGAACAGAACTTTTTGCAGTCTCACTGTTCAAACGTCCACTTTGTATGCATTACTTTCGTAACTTGAACAACTATTTCTAAGAGGACAATACGTAATTTATAAACTAGTGATTTCTTACTGTTTATTTTTTTTGAAATTATGTATTATTTCTACCCTTTTTCTGTTTTGTTTTTTTCTCTTTAAATAAAGTGTAAAAAAATTGAGGCATTACTTATTCAGAGTAAAATTCACAAATAATAAGTGTATGGATGGTAAATTTTTCATAGGTACACACCCATGGGACTACCACACCACCCAACAGCTAAAACAGACAGGGGTTCTGCGGGTTCCTCCAGAGCCTTCTGTTCCATAGTCCCCACCCCTACTCTAGACAAGGCAACCACTGTTCTCATGGCTTTTCTATAGATTAGTTCCAGCTATTTTGAAATTTCATATAAATGGGATTATACAGAGCGTATGTTTTTGTGTCTGGCTTCTCTTGCTCAACATATTTTGAGATTTTTTTCAAGTTGTGTGTAACAATAATTTTCTTATTTTCATTTGCTTAATTGCTGAGTAGTATTTTATTGAATGATTAAAGTATAATTTACCTCTCCTACTATTATTACACATTGAATTGCTTCCAAGTGTGGGCAGTCATGTACATTCTTGACCATATCTCTTGGTGGGTATGTCTTTGGGTACAGAACTAGGGTTGATGTTGGTAGATCTCTCTCTGTAAGTGGATCTTTTGTTTTCTGACAAAATATTCTGGCATCCAACTGGAGATGGTGGCACAACTTTGTAATGTTAGTAGTTTGGGAGGCTAAGGCAAGAGGATTGCAAGTTAGAGCAACTTAGTGACTTAGTGGAGCTCTGTCTCAAAAAAAAAAAAGTCTGGGGAAGTAGCTGAGTGCAAAAGCCTTGAGTTCAATCCCAAGTAGTGTAAAGGACAAAACAAAAAACCAAGAAAGAAAACAAACAAACAAACAAAAACTCCTAGCACATCTTACCCTAAGTCTGGGATGGTTATCCACACTGTAATAGCCTTCTTGCCAGTGTTTATCCTTCATATGGCTTTTTTACAAAGTGCATTTCAGGAGTTTGTGTCCAGGTCAATCCACTACTATATTTGAGACTGAGCCTCTGGCAATGGTGAATCAGAACAATTTGAAATCATAATCTGAAGGGGTTCTTCATCTAAAGCATAATCAGGAACATGATAAATCATCTCTAAAATGGTCATCTGAACCATTAAGAAAATGTTACTCTATTTGTATAAATCATTGAGTTACAGGTATACTTCCAGAACACATTTTTCCAATTATAGTGATCCTAAGGCAATTTTTTGGCCATTCTGATAAAATGCTATAGCTATTCCTGACACATCACTTATTCTCTGATTCATGATATTGCCAGTAGTGATACTGTTTGCTATATCCTAGTCACAAGAGACTTTCTGACCTAAACTGTATAGTGACCTTTCCCCTTTCTGCAGAAGCAAACAGAGGTTAATACGTTGTAGCCATTAAACAGCATTCTATGTGGCGTTTCCCAAAAGATAAATTATACCGAAGGAGGAAAAATATAATCCCTGTTGATTTTCTTGTCAAAACAATTCTTTATCTAGAAAGGTTGCTTTCTTGATGTCTTCGTGTTTCTACTGGAGAATTTAAAAGCATTTTACTCACTGCACTATATGAGGCAAGAAAAACTTCATTTTCCTTGTCATGCAAGGAAATAAATGCAGTTACAATATCCTCTGAACTCAAGAGGCTGAGCAGCTTAGGAGGCTGGGACAATACCGATGGACATGGGTGGAATTTCAGCACAGAGATGGAAGGAAGTATGCAAGACATACTCAAATCTGGCCATGAGTAAAAGTGTGGAGGCCACTACATTGTATAGATATCTGCTTCTTAGTGTCCTGAAACACCCTTCTCATTATGACACCCTTCTCATTAATATTAAAAATATTCCCCGAAAGAGAAAGAGCCATCACATTTGCCTGGATTATGAAATGTGCCTCATTTTAATTCTCATGGTAAATCTATGGAGCAGATATTTTCATCATCCCAATTTGAAAAGTTGGACACTGAGGCTCAGAGAGTCTGAATATTTTGACTAAGATCACATGGCTGTTGGGTAGAAGTGGGCTTTGAATGCAGGCAGTCCAACTCCAGTATTTCCAAAAGGTATGGAGAAGAGCTGGCTCCAATGCGAGGTGACATCCTGCCACCCCCCCATGCCACCTTTTAAAGCTTCATCTGAAAATCTCATACCAGGTCACCTTTACCACTGAGAGGAGATGAAGAAACAAATAAATATGGGGGAGGAGGAAATGGAAAATAAAACTCCCACTGGGGTTGGGCTATTAATGTGTCTGCCCCATTCTTACACTTGAATAGGTCTGGTTCTGAGTCTGCCACTGAAAGGAACCCAAACGCCCTTGAATTGAAACTCCTACGTTGGAAGGTGCCATGATGAGCTCAGAGAGCCCAGAGCGTAGCTCTGCAAGGGTTTTGATCATATCGTCACTGCTGCTGCCAGCCAGCTGGTGGGGGAATGCTAACTAGCTGGTTGCTCCGGCTTGAGAACTGACTGCCCAGGTAGCTTGGCTTTCCTTGCTACAGGAAGGAGAGGCTAGAAGATGATATGAGCTTTCCAAGGGGCAGTTGCTTCCCTTGGTGGCTTGTTCATTGGTTTCCACGTTGACTTTATGGAAGCAGAACCCAGGTTAACAGGGACATGGGGAGAGATTTCTCCAAAAATACCAATTCAGCCACATCTTTGACCTCAGTGTTTGACCTCCTATTGTTTCCCCCCTTTTCTCTGCTTTGACCATACTGGACTTTTTGCTGTCCTGGCACATGCACCTCCCTCAGGGACTTTGTGTATACACTTTATTCTGCCTGGAAGATTTTGCCTTAGATACTCCCATGGCACGTTCCTGTCCTCTCTCGGGCCTCATCTCAAAGGTCTTCTTCTCAGCAAGACCTTCACTAGTCACAGTTCTAGAAACAATTGCATTCCGATTTCCATGCCTTTAACACACACATACGTATTCCTTCTCCCTCCCCCTGGTTAGTTTTCTCCTTTTTGTAACCTACTATACATTTTACTGACATTGTCTTTTGGTTGTCTCCTCTCATCTGAGGGTAACCCCTATAAGATTAAAGATCTCTCTCTCTCTCTCTCTCTCTGACTAGGAATTGAACTTAAGATCTTTACATTGAACAAAATCCCTAGCCCACTATTCTTTATTTTGAAAAAGGATCTTGCTAAATTACCCAGGCAGGATTTGAAATTTGAATCCTCCTGCCTCAGCCTCCTTAAGTGCTGGGATTACAGATATGTACCACTATCATGCTGGGCTGAAAGCAAGGACTTTGACTGCTTGGACTTCCTAGTATTCTGGTACCTAGTATAGTCTGTAGCTCATACTCAATGAAAACACATTGAATGAATACATTGATGAATTAATGAGGACTGGCTTCACTACTTAGTGGCCATGCAGCCCTTAGAAAACTAGTTAACTTCTGTTAACCTCATTTGGGTGAGTGTAAAATTGAATAATTACTAGTTTCTTTGTTGTGGGTTTTCAACAAGATTGTAAAAGTATATACTCAGCACAATATTTGCATGGAATCAGTAGGTTTTGCTTAATAATTTATGTTATGAGTCCAATGAAAGAAATGAAGTTATAGTAGCAAATATTTTAGGATAGTTTCTATGGACCAGACACTATCCTTAATATTAATGGACCTTAAATCATTTAATACTTACCACACTTTATAAAGTATATACTATTATTATCATCCAGAAGAGTGGGCTAGGGATAAAGAATCTGGAGGAATCAGTCACTTGGATCCACATGGAAAGAGAATCTGGATTTGAGCTCAGGCTGCCTTCAAAGTCCACTTCACCCTGTGCTTCCCTGAATGAGGAGATATAATTCATATCACACAGGCAGGGTATAGCCACATAAATAGGAACATTTCTTTATAAATTTTACTTTTTAAACTAGTGAGATGGCTTTGTAGATCAAACACAGGACCAATTCAATTTCTAAATTGGGATATTTATATAGAGACCAAATTGTGTATATATATATATATATATATATATATATATATGCACACACATATGATGCTATATATATAAGATGCCATATATATATATATCTTAGTAGGGAGTAGCATCATTTAGTTTCCAAAGTTGAATGAAACATAAAACAGGACTGCGTAGACACACCCTAGCCTAGCACCTGCTTTTGAAGCTACTTCAACTATTATTATTCTGTTTTTCTTGTGAATTGCTTCAATTGGTTGTGATTCCTGTGCATCAGGTGTGTCTCATAACCCGCAGTCATTCATAGTCTATTTTAAGTTTGGTTGTTAAAATAATGAGGTTTCGTTCACGAGTGACACCTTGGTGAGGCCCAGCCTTCTCCATTCATGGTGTTGGTGCCACAGTCACTGCGTTTGCAACAGCGAGGCGCAGACACAAACTTTCCAAATCATTTTCAAAGATTCTCAGTTCTCTTTTTTCTTTTTTTGGTGTCTGCTGCCTTCCCAGTAATGGCTAAGACATTGCTAGTTTGTCTTGCTTCTTTTGATTTCTCCAGAAAGCCTTATGGCCCAGGAGTTCATTTGGGACCAGGTTTTCATTTCCTATGGGCTTAATTGACTTTTTTTTTTTGGCAAAGATCAAAAATTTATTCATGGCTACCCAAGACAAAGGGCTTTAGCTTATTATAGATGTCACATATATTTTTTTAAATGATCCAGGAATGACCATAGAAATCCAAGAACAGGAGTCATATTAAATTTTGATTTCAAGGAGTCCAAGACTTAGAGAAAGTTTGAGATTCAAGGAGTCTCCCTGGCCTTCAGCAGCAGCAGGCATGCAGAGATGTTTTGTTTCTATGATTAAGCAACATATTGCATGTCTCCTTCTGATCCTGCAACTAACCCATGTCTGCTTATTTGATTCAAGGTCAGGACCCCAAGAGAGAATCTGATTGGCCCAGACAACCTCTCAGGGTATCCTATACCTCTCCAACCAGCATAAAGAATGTTTACTATTGGCTCAGGTACTTGGACTGATGCCAATCATCTAGGGCCAGAAAAGGTGTGGCACTAGGTACCACATGTGGCTTCCTGGGCCTGTCCCTTCAGCAGCAAATGTGGGCAGGGTGGATTCCCTCAAAGGAGGTTGTAGGTGGGTTGGCACAGTGCTGACCTTTTCAGAATCCTACCTTGTGAGACACTGTGTGAGCCAACTCGTATCGTAGGCCATCAAGGTAAGATGATGCTGTATTGCCAAAGACACAGGTGCAACTCAGAAAGACAGCTCCAAAGTCACATGCATGCTAAAAACATGAGGTGGATCTCATTATTTATTTGTGATATGCTTTATCCAAGAGTGTTTATTCTTCTGCTTGATAAATTCAGCTGTCAAAGCTCTGTGGCTTTCTCAGTCAGGGCTCCCAGTTTCCGTGAGCAGATTGTACTCAGCACAATTCCAACCAATGCCATTTGTACAGATTTCAATGTAATGACTAAATCAAAGTTGTACTAACTTGTGTCGTTGCCAGCCAGTTGAGGTTTTCTTGTGATTGAGCTGGTCAAAACGTGTTGATTTGTGGTAGCCATTGACTAAGTACCCACAGTCCTGTGGCCTGTATCTTTTAACACATGTGACATAAATATCTACATGAGTTCTGAGGTTTCTTGTGGGAAATATACAAAGCCCATGTGCTGGTGAGTTCTCTCTCAAAGTGTATACAGAGGCCTTGGAGAACAAGGGATGTATGATGGGGGTATTTTGATCAGAATGAGAATTTAAGGAGCAAGGAATGGCACCCAGGGTGGATACACTGCTGGAATGGTGGGAGGGCTGTGGGGGTGTGCACTGGGGCCACCCAGCATAAAAGCAGAATTTGTGACAAGCTGGGCCTATATTGCAATTCTCTTGAACAAAAACTCCCAGGCAAAAAAGCAAACCCTTGAATTTAAGGTAAGTGGTCAGCATTTGTATAAACTGCAGCAGAAACCAATTCTTCCCACTGCAAGTTCACAATGCTCTTTACTCATGCTTCTGTATTACCCGCATCACCTTTTGACCATATTAAAAAAGTTCCTACTATAACATAAAACAAAAATGTTATTAAAATGGAGAGGCGGTCTCTACATGATTCTTCTCTATTTTGAATGGAAATTTCTTTTAAGGAAAGATCAATATCTGATTCATCCTGGTATTTCTGCCATGGCTTGCAACATGCCAACCATTTAATAAATATTTGTTGAATGAGTGAGAGTAAGAACTTAAATTGCCTTTTGAGTCACCAAATTAACCATGATCCAAATCATCCTCTCTGCCGCAGCAGTATAACGCAGGAGGAACATCTTGAAGAGGGTCACTGACAATTAGACACTAATTTTAGTGTCAAGTTCACTTAAATTTTTTAAATGTCTCTAATGTTTGTACTGTGAGAACATCATCAATGTATCTCGCAATGTGTGGAAGGGTAGACTGGCATTGTTGGGCTCCAGAACGAGGACGGAATTCCTAAGGCCCACCATGAAAGTGCTTTGAATGCAAAGTAGCAGGAAGGGGAGAAAGACAAGAAAAAAAGAGGTCTAGGAGAAGAGGATAAGCTGGCATTTAATACTAGACTCTGTTATAAGCACTTCACATTTATTAGTTCATTTCATACTCTCAGTAGTACTAGAGAGAAGGTGCTCTTATCCCAGATTACAGACAAGTCTGGTGCAGAACAGAGCAGGGTGTTCTTGAATTTGGTCTGCACAAGTCCACCCTTGGCCCTCCCTTTCCCTTAGGTCTCCCTTTGGGCTCTGTTCCTTTTGAAGACGAATGGTCAAAGCCGAGGCAGTCACTGTTTTTGGTTTCATCCTTGAGGCCCATCTTGGCTCTGCACCGGCCTCTTTACGGTAAGCCTCAGTTAGTGCATTCTTCAGCATAAAGTGTCAGTAAGGTGGTCAAGTCCACTTGCTGCTGATATTCAGTGCTTCTGAGAGCATCACTCTAGTACAGTGTTTTCCAAAATAATAAACCTTGTCTTCAAAGTTATGAGAATGAGGAGAGATGAGGGGACAGAGGGGTCAGACAGCCTGATCAGGTCATACCTTCTGTGTGACCACTCCAGCAGCCCCTGTGTCTGTTTGAGCTAACTCATTTCACTCTCCTAGCAGGTGAGGTTCACTGCTTGGAATCTCCTTTGTCTTTTAAAATTATTACTCTAAAACCTCCATGATTGTTTGGATAAACAATTCCCACTTCCCGGCAGGGTTCCTTATTCCCCATCTGTTTGTTTGTTTGTTTGTTTTGTTTTTATTTTTTGGTGCCTGGGATTGAACTCATGACCTTATACTTGCCAGGCAGGTGCTTACACCACTGAACTAAATGCCTGGCCCTCTCCACTTGTTATTGTTGACATATTTTTGCATTGGTAATAAAGAGCATTTTCATACTAGATGTTGGAGGCCATGTCTGAGACAGAGAAGTCTAGCAATGGCAGGAAGAGTGGGCCTGTTCCTAGCAGACTGAAAGTCTCTATTCCAGGAACTTAGGTATCCTGTATACAAACTACCACAGAAAAGCAGAAATTATGCAATTCTTTAGATATTTTTAATATTTGGCCAACATGGATAATTGAAGTGCATCCAGAGTTTTGGTTATTTCTTAATGTCTGTGTGTGTGCCTCAATGAGTCCAGTATACACTGGTGCTCAGTGAATATTTGTGGAATGAATGAATAAATGAATGAATAGCAAAAGCCTAGAAGGAGGTATCAATCATAAATGTCTAAAGTAATTACTATTTCTTTAAATAGCTGCCTGTTCTCACTTTTCTATTATATACATGATTAGTTTTATAATAGTTTAAAAAAGATAAAACTAAAATTTCTGAGAAATTACTGATTTGAAGCTGAAGTGAATCTTAAGATAGGACTGGGTTTTTCAGCTTTATTATTGCTAAACTCGGCTTTATTGTGTGGACTATAGCTACAGCCCCGTAGGAAACTTCCTGGAAGACTGGAACTTTTCAGAATCTGGATCAAGTCAGTAGTTTCTAGCCAAAGCAGGAAGTAACTACTCTATTCTTTAAGCAAAAGGATTTTTAAAATCACAAGATGTTAGAAGTTATCTTGCCACTTTTCTTAGTTTTCAGGTAAAGAAACAGTAAAGAGAGAAAGTTAGCATTGAGTTAGTCAGTGATAAGATCAGCACTAGAATCCAGGTCTTCCAGCTTTAAGCCTATTTCCCCATTCCACACCATACCAGTTAGAGACCTGGAAAGAAACTCAATTGACTGATGGCACACTCAATGGGGTGACTGAGGCAAATTTAAGAAAGTCTTGACTACAGTGAGGAAGACCAGGAAGTGAGGTGCCTTGAGTCAGGCACAATGAAACTGTGACTGCGCCTCAGCCTGGGGGCACAAGCATAGGAGGAATTGTGGAACCCAGCTCAAATGAGTGTACCCAAAGGCTTGCAAGGACTAGGACTCTCAGAAGAGGGTCAAAAATCTCCAGTGACTCAGCAACAGAAGCCGCCAGTGGAGGAGTAAGTCACCCAGCCTTGTCCTCTCTCCAACTGGAAGTTGCTGGAGTCCACCAGAGTTGGGCTCCAGGGCACAGAGCGGAGGCAGAGGGTGGAGAGAGGATCAGAGGGGTACACTCGCCTTCCAGAAGAGAAAGTCAGTCCTTGTTTTGCCTCACTTTAGCTTCAGATCACTAATTATGTAGACAATTGAGGTTACACTAAAAACAAAAACTTATTATAAAATAATACATATTTACAGTAGAAAAATGGGAACATGAAATTAGTTAAAGAACTAATCATTTCTTTCAATATATATGAGTGATATCTTTCTAGACTTCTATAAATCATCATTTATTTATTCATTCACTCATTCCTGCCAATGGATGTCACACTATTTCAGATTTGGAGATGGGAGTAAACAAGGTCCCTAAACATGGCCTTCCCTCAATAAGTGTACACAATAGTGGGGAAAAGAAGAGTCATGATAAATAATCAAAATGTTAGAATGTGAGACAGTGGTCAAGCTGTACAAAGAAAAGAAAGCAAGGGAAATGACTAAGAGCTCTATGAGGAGGTATTGTAATTTTAAATAAGGTGGCCAGAAAGTGTGTGTGTGTGTGTGTGAGAGAGAGAGAGAGAGAGAGAGAGAGAATGAGACAGAGACAGAGGCAGAGACAGAGACAGAGACAGAGAGACAGACAGAAAGACAGAGAGAATAAGCAATGGCACCTTTGTAGGGCTTTTCCTCGGCTAATGGCTAAGTGTCAGCTAATAGGGAGAGTAGGTGGTGTGACTTCCCCTCTCCCTCTCCCTCGCAGTTTCAAAATGTCTGTCTTTAGACTTTTTAAAGGGCAAAGCTTTCTCCACTCCTTATCTTAACAATTAAAGAAGTGCAATGGGGCCTAAGTTCATTAGCCAAATACTCCTGTGTATCTGTCCCTTTTTAGCTGGGTCACTTGGGGGAAGCCATTTAACCTCCTTAGCCCCAGGTTCCTCATGTTTGAAAATGTGGGTTTCTGTGATAGTTTAAAGAAAATAAGATTATACCTGTGAGGGACCTAGTGCCCAGCATACCACTGATACTCCATTGATGGTAACATTCTTCCTTCCTGGCCAGCCACGTTCTGGTCAAAAGACAGACTAGAGGTTCCTGGGATCAGGGAGTTGTCTGAACAGTCCGTTAATAGCAGCTGGCATCAACAAACCATGTGCTATGCAAACCCCTCAACAAGCCCTCACATTTTAAAATAAGAAAATGGGAGTATAGAGCCCTTTGCGAGGTGAGTGGTAGGTGACAAAAGCCAGGATGAATCCTAGTCTGGTTAACAGCAGAGCTCTGCTCTCCTTACTGTGTTGCTATGTTCCTCCTGGCCTCTGCCTCACTCTATCAGGAAGAGTCAAGGTTGAATTGACCAGCATACAGGCTTGGATGGGCTTTCTCCTAATGATATCCAGGCTGTCAGGTAAAGGAGCATTATTATCATGGAGGAACTTCTTCATTAAATCCTTCTAGCACAGTGGTTCTTCAGATAGGGTGCTGGGTTGATTGCCTGTGGATCGCTTGGGTAGATTTTTTTCTTTTTAAAAATATAGATGCCTTTTGAAATTCTAGTTGAGTAGGCTAAGCTGTATGTCTGCATTTTTAACCTGGCCCCAAGCTTGTTCGTTGTGCAGTTAGCTTTGACCAACAGCTCCTTGGGGTCTAAAGCACTAGGACACCATGGTAATCTTCCCTCTTCCAAAGGCCCCCGAGATCATGAATTAGTGCTTTCCCAATGGTGTGAGTGTGAGGGGTAATTTAACCCATGTTTCATCTGAATCTTTGATAAAACTACTGGAGCATAAAAAGGTTAAATTGCCTTGAGACATTAATATGTTTCAGTCCCCTTGGTCAGTGTTCTCTGGCCTTGGAAGATCCGTGCATCAGCTGTACTACCCTCCAGTCCACATTCTCTGAGATTGAATTTTCTTTTAGGAAAATGGTCTTACTAACATTCCCCAATATACATGGTATCTATGTTACTGTGTTATTATATTGTTGCTTGTATCTTTAGACTCAGTGTGAAACCCTTCATTTAGCTTATTTCTGCAATCTTATTTGCATGTGATTTTATTTGCATGAAGACATGTGCAATAAAAATCAATGCATTCAGAAGTTATAATATCAGTATCACCTTGAAGAATTATTCTTTGCTTTAGTGATAGTTTCAAAAGTAAAGATATTTACACCTATGCTACAGCTTTGCTGGCAGTGTATTTCAGATATGCTGTTCTGTGCATGCCAAGTTTCAGTCTTCATCACTTAATAACTTTCTTTTGTTATGACCAACAAATTTACATATTCTTTTTGTCTTATTATAGATTATGATTTTATGCTATTTTTTTACTCATTATAAAATATATAACATGTGTCCAGGAATAATGATAGTTACCATTGAGCACATTTATCCCAGCTATACTTTCTAAATGTCATGTGTGTATTAACTTATTAAACTACATTTTAAATGATAGTATTAAGGTATAATTATTATTCAGTGTTTAACATTGCTTTTCTTCCTCAAATATCACCCCAAATTTTGTAACTCAGAGAAGGCCAGTTTTTTCCTCCCTTTGAAAAAAAGATTTCTAGTATATTAGCAAAATACTTTTTCATGGCTCTTCTGGTTTTCTAACTTAATTGGAACCAGGACTGTATGAGTTGGTCTTTTTGGCTAAGTTAGGAAAATTTTAGGCAATGATGTAGATTCATAGTGGGCATGGAAGATGATAGAGTTACCAAATCATTCATTTGTTCACTCTCAAAGCAAGAATTTATTGAGTGCTTACTACATGCCAGGTACTGTGACAGGCATTAAGGATACAGGGATCAGTGACTCAGATTCAGATTCTACTCTATACCTGCATTTTTTATCAGAATAGTTCATGTTCTACTACTGGGTTTGGATCCAAGAGTTTTGCTGGCACAAAATCCATATCAGCATTGAACCCTCTAGCCCCATTCTCGGAAGACTCTTTCCACTAAACACTTTGAAACTCATGCTCTTGCACTCTCCAGTCCTCCGGAGACAGAGGGGATTTACCTGGAGACAGAGATAGTTATCTGGCTTCGTGCAGACATTAATTAAATGGCAACATGATGCTCTTGCCCAGTTCAGGGGTTATGGCCTTCTATTGGATATTCTTTCTTTCAACTGTGCAAAAGGTTTCAGTCTTGTGATTTCTCTGAAAAACAAATGTTTAAGTACTCTGCCTCTCCTTCTTCCTTCTCCTTTACTCTTTAGCCCAGTGCTTGCAACTTGATTTTGGAGGGGCCAATTCCTGTAAATTAATGTCCTACTTAGGCTCTGATCTAAATGTGGGTTAGATTTCTAGTGAGCGTGGAAATAGTTGGGTAATGAAAGAAACAAAACCTCAGAGCAGCCAGAACAGCAGAGGTGCAGGCTGTGCACCAGAGCCCATGCAGGGTGCCCTGGCAAACAGACCTTGAGGACCACTGTGGTCATTTCTCACTGCTATTCTAATGAATCCCCACCAGCTCAGGTGGTAAAACACATAATTATCATCTTACAGTGCTGGAAGCAGTTAGTTCACAATGTGCCTCAACAGAATTAAACCAAGGTTTCAGCTGGCTGTTTTCTCTGGAAGTTTTACAGGGGAAGAATCTTTCTTTTTTTATCCCTACCTCTTTCAGGTTCTAGATTCCAACTGTCTCCATTCCTTGGCTTGTAGTCCCTTCCATCCTCAAAGCCTCAATGGTCAGCAAATCTTTCTCATATCAACTTACTCTGACACTGATTCTCCTATATTCCTTTCACTTGTAAGGACCCAAGTAATGACATTTGGCTGACCTAGTAATCTAGAGCAATCTCCACATCTCAAGATCAGTTGACCATAACTATAATTCCAACGGCAATGCTGTTTACCCGTCCCATGTATTGTATACCAAAATTCTGGGGATAAAGACATTTTTCTGCCTTCCCCACCCAGGCTCAACTATGTATATTCTCTATTCACAGTAATATTCAGTGTTCCAGCTGCTATCAGTAGGAAGCCTTCTGAGTGGCAGACAACTGTTCACAATAGGAAAGGAGGACTGGGAGCTGACATCACTAGAAGAGCTTAAAACTAAAATATCACTGACAAATGAGAAAATCACAGGTCACAGGCAATGGCAAGAGTCACCCCTGCCAGACGTTGGTGGTCTCCAGACTCTTCTGTTTTGCACTATAAAGCTTTCAGCACTGTTCAAATCTGTGACCCTGAGTCATTAAGAAAATGTTTTATTCAGTTCAAAAATCAATGAACACTATATTTCTTTAAAAAGGGTTCAAAAATTATATCAAGAAGAAATTTAGTATTCAACAGAATACTGAAAGAGAAAGGATTTTCTGAACACAAAAACAGGAGATATTTTTAAGGAGAGAATTATACTTTGTATAAATGGACATTAAGACTGATATAACCACAGGTGGTGAATACTTGTAATCTCAGCACTCTGGGAGAGTGAAGCAGGATGATCAAAAGTTCAAGCCCAGCCCAGGCAATGTTGTGACCTAGTGAGACCCTGCCTTCAAATAAAAAATAAAAAGGACAGGAAATGTAAGGTTTAATCATCAGTACTGCAAAAAATATATATAAAATCATTTGAACACAGAAATAGCAAGTTGTGAAAATTATTTGTTACAAATAAGAAATTCAGTAACAATAATAGGTTTCATACAGATCAGTGAAAAAAAATATTAAAGCCATGATAGAAAATGGACATATTATATGTAGATAATTTATAGGAGGATAAAACACCGGTGACAAATTACTGTATATAAATGTTTAAATTCACTGATTTTAAAAAGTGAAACAATTGCAAGATGGTGGTTTTAATGTCAAATTAATACAGATTTTTAAAAAGTGATCATATTTTATTTTGGTGAGAATATGGTAAGATATCCTTTTATAAGCTCATGAAAATATATATATTATATTTTATATATTTATGATATCAATATTCTGAAAGACAACTTGATATATTTCAAGATCTCACAAATCTTTATATGCTTTGACACATTGATTCCACTTATAGATGTCTAGCTAACGGAAGGAGAAAAGAGACAAAGATTTCTGCAAAAGAAAATTCGTGCTTATTTACAGCAAAAGCAACTAATTCATCTTATGAACGTATTGGTTAAATGAAGTATGACACATTTATATTATAGGCTATAATAGAGTCATTAAAATAAGTTTTGAAGAATGTTTAATGATATATAATCTATTAAGTAAATTACAGCATTACATTATATTTCAGCACAACTTTTGCAGAATCACTTGGAAGTCAATCAATGTTCAAATATTAACAGATTTATGGGTTTGTCTTATTTAATTTTTTCTAAAAATTTCAGTCTTGGAAAAGGAAGCTTGTACTTACTTTTAGACTCAGAAATGTATTTTTTAATTTTTAATAAAATAGAGACATGTGTCATATGTTTCAGAAAGATTTTCAGGTTAAGTGGTTCAACTGTGTTGTTTTTGAAAGCTACAGTGAAAGAGACAGTCCATCTACATGAAGTCTTATCTCCCAAGAGAGTGGACAAGACAGTGCCAAATTTGGAAATACTGGCTTCCTTTAATAGAAGATAAATCTTTAAGCTCATACAATCTAAGTGTTTGGTTTATGATATTGTTTTCCAAAGAGTGTTTCAGAAGAGTTCTTTAGTCACATAGTGAGAAAAAATATTTACAGATCAAATAAGAGCAGGAACGACTGTTCCTCTATTCATTTCCTGGAGTTACAATTCAAATTAGCATTTTCTAGCCTCTGAAAAGCCCTGCAATAATGAAACCTACTTTGTTTTTTAAGCCAGAATTTCCCAAAGTCGTACACTTCAGAATTCTATTGGGTAACTGCCAACATCATCCCCTAGGCCTGTTTCATAGCTATGCTGTACTGTGGAAGGCCATAAGGTGAAGCAAAACTCGGCTCACTGACTTTGGTTAACAACTTTGCAGACCATGAAGCTGGAATATGTGAGCCTGGTTTCAGAAAATTCTAGCCTAGAGGATGGTAAAGTTATGTGGGGCAAGCTTGAGGACCTGTATGGTGGTGACACACTTAGGAAGAACTCAAGTTCTTTTTCAAGGTATCAGATTCCTTCCTCCCACAGTCCACAGGCCTTATCCAGGTTGCGCCTCCTAGTCCCAAGTCCCCTAGGATGTGACGACTTTGCTATTCAAGCACACTACACCCAATAAGGATGGAGTTTCTAGGATTTTCATAAGAGGCTACTCCTTCAACATCTTGCTCCAGACTGGAGAAGGATGTGCAGTCCCTTAGTCACACCTGTTAAATCTGGGAGCGCATGAAGGCAGAGTTCATTGCTTGAGAGTAAATCTTGCATTAGAAGATAATGCACACTCTCAAGTATTCCGAGAATAATGCAGGTGAGTTTTTACTTGACAGGATGAGTTGCTCATGAGTGTCTTCTCTTTGTGGTTTTTTGTCCTCTCCCTCTAAGGTTTGTTTGGTCGGTTGGAACCCTTTTCAGTTTGCCTTAACTTCAGGATCCCAGACTGTGTTGTCTTTTGGGGACGGAAGGAGATATGCTATGATTTTTAGTTACACCCAAGTGAAACTACATCTGGCCCATGCTGACATTCTCAGTGAGTATCTGTTAAGTGTACGCCCACAGCCTCTGCTGTCCTCTTTTGTCTATTCCCTTCTTCCTTAGAAAAAAGTAGAAATGGGAAGGAAAAGGGAGAGAATTTAGTAAGAAAACTGTATCATTCTACTTAGATTTACAACCTACCCAATAGGTAATCTCATCCAGTGGTTGTAGATATCTAAGTTTAGAGGACAAAGAGACATGCAATGGGGCCTCCAGGTCTATATTTCTCACTTGCTCTGCACCCCCTGTACTCTTTTATATATTGGGGCTGCAGGTAAGATGGTGTTTGAAAACTTTTTCTGGTGGTGAAAGGAATATTTGGAAGCAGCAGATCTAGTCCAACACTGTGCAGGCATCTTTCTATAACAGTCATGCAGCTTTTTCTCAGATCCTTCTTGTGATAAGATGCTCATTACCAGCCCATATTTGGTTGTGTGCTGCATGGAAATCTGCTTCCTTGGGTCCTCTGCCCATTTGTCCCAGTTCTGCTTTCTGGGAGCAAACAAAAATAGCTCAAATTAATCTTCAATTTTTAGCTCCACCATGGCAAGGACTTTGTTAGTGTAGTTCTTTAATGTATCTCTGGAGCAATTCCTGTCACATGGTAGGAGCTTAATAAATACCCATTGAACAATAATTTACAAAATGGAGGATGACTTTCATGTGTCCATTGTAAAACTACCATGTAACTTGAGCCTTCAAATTTTGCACATCTGAAGACTCATCAGGCAACTTTTTCACTCTTCCTCAACTTGGGACCTCTCTGTCAAAGGCGCCCTGGTGGAGTAGAAATATACTGAGGATTTTTGGCTGTGGGCCAAGAGCCTTTGTAGTTTAATTTACTTTGCCTACTACTTCCAAAAAATGCTTCTAAATAAGCACTATGTAAAACAACCTGATAACCGTGATGAACTCACTAGTCTTTCACCAAAGATAGAGCTACAACCCAGGCGTGAGGGGTTGTGTTCATTTGCATTGGCATCCGCAGTGGTTGTCAATGTAACAGGACTGGAGAGGCACCAGGAAGTCCCATTGGCTTCTGTGATAAGGCCAGAAATTTGACCGTTAGTCTCCAATAACTTGGAGTGACTTTGCTGCCTGATTGTTTTCTTTAAGGGCAAGAGATTCTAAGCATGCTGGATTATGGGACAAGCTAGGCCTTAGCAACAGAAGAGGCAGAGTCAAGTGGGCTAGAGGGCTGGCTACATCATGTCTAGCTGGATGAATATCCAGGTTCTCAAAAGCTGCTTCCACTTGAAAAAGGCCATCTAGGGTGGAGGAGATCAGTCTGGCTCTACATAAACTCTGAAAGGGTAAATTCTCTGCCTCTGCTACTGTGAATCTTCCACATGAGTGTGAGGTAATAGGAAGGTATGTCTTCAGATACTTTGGAAGGTAGGTGCTGCATGTACCTAAATGACATTGGAGTATTGGGGAAGGTGTCCCTGCTGGCCTGGAGCCATCTTCTCACCACAGAAGGGAGAAACCAATCCCTGACAAGCAAGCCGCTGATCCTTGGCCATGTGACAAAGCGCTGCTTCCTGGTCAGGATGTTTATAGTTCTTAAGAAGTTCTTTCCCAATCAGAGTGAGTGACCGCTTTAGAAAATGAAGCCTGTGTGTTCTTCCTCTATGCATGTGCTCCCTGCTTCCCTTCACTTCCCTCAAATGACACAGCCCACCCCAGGGTGAGTGTGGCAGTGTCCCATGGGGGAGGCCCAGAGACCATTGGAGAAATGCAGTTTATTTGCTCTTCCCTTTTGGATGTAGTGCTGCAGGGAGCTCTTTCACTGTCCTCCCAGCCAAATGCTGCCTTTATTTTTTTATCTTTCTTTCTAGATAATGCAACTAGTACCATTATCCTTGTGGGAGTGTGTTTACTATTCTGAGATCACATTAACATTACTCATTTAACATCTGCAGTGTTTTGAAACTGAAATGTCTCACCATATCCCAGAGTGGGATTTTTTTGTCTCTGACTGATGCTTTGATTGATAAGGACAGTCTGTGACTATGACCTTTAAGATGCACAATCTGGGGGGTATGGGGTTTGGACAAAAGGTGGCAAAAGCCACCCCCGATCAGCAGGATCACCATTAACTACAGCTCAGCAAATGATACTGCATACTTTGTCATAGGCTGGGCGCTTCTGAATAGGCACAAAGCTCCAGAAACTTCACTAAGCTGCCGGACTGAGCATCTGAGACTAAAACTGGAGCCAGTGGGCTCTTGGTCCCAGTTGATTTGAGGCTTTGGGTGCTCTGTTCCCTGCCTGCTACAGGCAGGGCCTGTGCATAGGCAAGGCTGAGGGTAAGGACAGCTAGGTGACCATCCTCACCCCTCAAGAGTTCTCAGTCTAGCAGAGACAGACATGTAAATAGTGTGGTAGATACCTTGCCAAGATATACTGTGGTGTATTAGAAAAAGTAGTCACTCTCTAAGAAGGGGTAGAAGAGTGGGAGGGGTTGGGGGAAGGTAGAGAAGATGAAAGAGAATGCTCAGGCTGGGTCTGGCAAAATACTTCATACTGTCTAGGTTGGAATGAAATGCAAAAGCAAATGAATTTTTTTTTTTTTTGCTTTGCAAATATACAAAGAGGGAAAGGGGACAAGTAGAAATGAAATACAGATCACAGAGCTGCTTGAAGGCCTGCATGAAAGTTTCTATTCTGTCATGCAGGCAAGGGGAGCTATTGTACAGGTTTTAAGTAAGATAGTGGGTTCTTAGCAGACTTTCATTTCAGAAAAGTCACTTGACTCCCTATAGAAAATATGTCTGAGGGTGATGAGACAAAAGGCTAGATAAGTAGTTAGGCATCTGTTAAAATAATTCAAGAAAGGTGTGAGGGTTACAACTAAGTCAGAGGCAATCTAGAAGGATTAGAAAAGTAGTGACTGCCTGTGACACTTGGTGGGCATGGAGTAGAGTAAGGAGATTGGGAGTTCATGGAACATGAGACGCCTACGATGCCACCTTGGATTCTTGTTTGAGTTGCTCTAGATGATACGGAGACAAGGGGTTGTAGGGCAACTAAGGCAGTTTATGTATGTGGAATCTGAGATGCTGGTAAGATACCCAAATGGAGGACCAGTAAGTGATCCCTCCACCCTAGCCACAGGGTATGTTCCAAGACCCTCTGATGGATTCCTGAAATTGGGGGTGGTACAAAATCCTATATGATTTTGTATGATATACTTTCTTGTTATATAGACACACATACACAAATTTAAGTTCTTTTCATCTTATTAAACTCTTCCATTCACTGTAGCCATAAATTTGCAGTGTGAGGTGTAACACAGGACTAGCACAAATTTTTTTTTCTTTCTTCACAATTTCACAGATAGCTTTGTTCTTACCTTGGAACTTAGCAACCTTAGTATAGAATTTTTTTCTTCTACTAAATTGAGAACTTTCAACTTTTTCACTTAAGGAAGTACTTTAGGGGTTCTTTTTGGCATATTTGAATTTTCAGTCTCATTATACCTGTACTTGGGCACATTATTAAGCCAGATAAGCATTACTTGAACACAACCACTGAGATATGGCACTAGCTGGTCTATTACCCAAGACATCTACCAAGTGTCCAACAAGCAAGTAGCATATGTGGCATGGATCCACTGGACAAAGGGCTAAGTCACATTTTGGAGGGACAGATGTGGGATAACAGATTTCATCACATAACTCAGAATGGTATGAAATTTAAAATGTATGAGTTATTTTTCTAGAATCTTTTCATGTAAGACTTTCAGGCTGCAGTTGACTGTGGGTAACTCTGAAATGCAAAGCTGCAGATGGGGGGATTATTGTATGCAGGTGGTTGTGTGGTTTGATACTCAAAAGATAATCCAAGGATGAGGAGAAACATATGAGAGTTACTTCTATGTAGGTGGTAGTTAAATCCATGACAGAAGATGGCCATGCCCTGTAAGAAGGACAGAAAGCTAAACATGTTTTTCTTAACTGATCATTTAAAAAAAAACAGCTAGAAGAGGGAGGGACCACAAAGGGAGCCTGAAAGGGAGGAGACAGGGAAGAGGGTTTCTAAGATGATGAAGAAGGCAGGGAAGAGGGTTTCTAAGATGCTGAAGAAGGTAGGGAAGTGGGTTTCTAAGATGCTGAAGAAGGCAGGGAAGAGGGTTTCTAAGATGATGAAGAAGGCAGGGAAGAGGGTTTCTAAGATGCTGAAGAAGGTAGGGAAGTGGGTTTCTAAGATGCTGAAGAAGGCAGGGAAGAGGGTTTCTAAGATGAAGGGATTGGACTATAACATCATTTTCCTCAAGGAGACCCAGGAGGCAGCACTTGAAGGAAAGGCAAGCTGGGTCTTGACAGAGAACCCTTAGGTGAGTTGGTGGGCATGGAGGTCACTGTAGAGCAAGTGGAAAGCACAAGAGTGGGTGGTTGGAGAGGGTGCATTCAGAAGGCTGCCCTATGGGGCCAAGGGAAAAATGTCAGTAGAATATTCATGACAACTGATTTAGTCGGAAAGTGTTTTTATGAAGGAAAGAGAGGTTAGCCAGATAGAACAAAAATATGGATTTTTAAAAACTACTGAGAATCTCTGATTGTGCCCTAGGCTCTGGCCAGGGACTTGGGCATTGCCACCTTGAGTGTTTTTCAATTATTTGTTCTTTAATCTTCCCCATAGTTGAGCTCTCACTCTCTCCTCCCTGTCCAGAGCCTGTCTCTTTTGTAGCTGGTCTCACACCTTGAAAGCATTTGAGGTCTAGCTACACTTTTAGAAAACCTTTCTCAAAGGTGTTGAAAAATCAAGACTAACACTAATAAATAATGAATAATAAATGATAAATATTAGATAGAAATAAGCAGAGTCATTAAAAAACTGCTAAGTCTTTGAAGAAGGCCTTAGGCAAGAGTGTTGCCAAAATGGAGATGGTGTAGATTCATAGCCATTTTAAAGTGAGCAGACACAGAGGCCCAGGGTACCCAGGGTGTGCAGTAGGGGTGGGTACCAGGTGCCCGTTGTGTACAGCTGACTTGTCAAGGTGTCATTTTTAACTGCACATCCTAAATCCAGCCTCTTCTACTCCTATGATTGCAGAGTCACAGTCACTGATTTCAAGGCACTAACAGCTCAGATGAGTGAAAGTTCACAATTCAGATGTGACAGTCGCAGAGGAGACACACCTTCCAGTGCGTAGAGGAGGTGAAATGAAAGAAGCAATGCGTGAAACACTTGTCAGGGTTTCCAGCTTCTCTAACTTGGAAGGGATCATTAGATGAATAAATAGCGTACTCCCACTCACACCAGCAGAAGCCAGAGTGACCCAGCAAGTAGACTGAATGTAGTAACAGAAACTTTAAATGTTTCCACATTGAGTTTATAACAGGGCTCAGGATTTGATGGGACCCTAGACAATTTGTGAAGCAAGTCAAATTTGGCTCCTGATTCGGAAGAGACAAGATGGCGGACTGGTAGGTAGTAGGAGAGAGACCCTCTCTGAGAGAGACAGCTCAAATGCCAGAATAAAACACCCTGGAGAGACCCAAACAGAGAGAGATAGACTCTCACAACCCAGAAAGAAACTAAAGCACAAAAACCCACTCGAATAAGAGGTCTCGGGGCTACTATTAGTGAAGATAAGATCAGGGAGCATGGCACCCGCCTCGAGACGCCTGAATTCCGCCTGATCTGAACAAGCGATCCACACCAAAGCGACTGGCTTGAGCTGCCGGAGTGCGGAGCTGAACAGCCCGGCGTGCAGCTCGCCGGGACCCGCACTGCACACGACCCACCCTGAGGCACCCTGAATTCCCACCGCAGCTGCGCTGAAGTCAGAGCTTGGGCAGTCCAGCAGTTCTCGGGGACACAGTGAGTGATGGGAATAAGACCCTCCCATGGGAAAGGGGAAACCGACTGGACGACATGTTGGATTTGGGCAAGACAGCCCTAACTCCATAAGGAAGTGGCTTTAGCTGGTTACTCCCCTCGCCGAGCGGATTGGTGGAATCTGCTTGGACTAGGCCATGCCCCGGGCGGGGACCCAGTTACTTCCCTGAGATCAGTGCACACTGATGCAGTGAAGGCCTGCAAAGGTTGACTGGCCCAAAAGGGAGGAGCTAGCGCACACTGCCCGTGGGTGAACTCTAATCTCTGATAACCTATTGAAGAGGGCTAAAGCTCCTAGCCTGCGCCCTCTAGAGGAGCCTTAAACAACAAGAAAAGGGTCTGGGAATTACACTGTACACTTGTATGGAAGGAACCAAAAACATGATGAAAGGGAGAAATAAGAAAACACTCCCAGCCCC